>JAUBOD010000388.1:78171-97397 GCA_032353885.1 Nothura maculosa | reverse complement strand
GGGGGGGGGGGGCCCCGTGGGGGGCGGGGCTCCCCGGGGCGTGTCCCCCCAGTGGGCGGGGCTCCCTAGGGCGTGTCCCTCACTGGGCGGGGCTCGCGGGGGCGGAGCTCCCCAGGGCGTGTCCCGCAGTGGGCGGGGCTCCCAGGGGCGTGTCCCCAGTGGGCGGGGCTCGCGGGGCGGGGCTCACCGGGCGCGTGCCCAGGTGGTAGGTGTTGCCGAGGCAGATGCGGCAGCCGAGCGCGCCGAGCTGCGCGGCCGTGACGCCCTTGGCGGTGCCGCGGGTGCCCACGGGCATGAACACGGGCACGGGCACGGGGCCGTGCGGCAGCCGCAGCTCCCCGGCCCGCGCGCGGCTCTGCGCGCACCGCGCGGCCACGCGCAGCAGCAGCGGCGGCGCCCCCAGCTCCGCTCCCGTCCCCAGCTCCGCTCCCGTTCCCGGCGCCGCTCCCGTCTCCTCTCCCGTTCCCGCTCCCGGCTCCGCTCCCGTTCCCGGCTCCTCTCCCGGCTCCGCTCCCGTTCCCGGCTCCTCTCCCGTTCCCGGCTCCGCTCCCGCTTCCAGCTCCGCTCGTGTCTCGCGGCCCGTGGGCGCTGCCATCTTGGCCCGCGCCACGTGACGCGCGCTTCCGGCCGCGCCGCGCCCCCCCGCCAAGGAGCCGCCGTTGCCGGGGTAACGTGGGCGCCATGTCGAGGCTGCGGCCTGGTCACTAGGCCGCAATGGCCGGGGGGGGGGGGGGCATGGAGGGAGACCCCTCAGCCCCCTCCGTGCCCCATTTCCTAGGGTGGAGCTCCCATCCCCATGGGAGAATCCCCTCCTCATTCCATATCCAGCCCTGTATCCCTTGTGGAGCCCCCTCCTCATTCCCTATCCAGCCCCGTATCCCTTGTGGAGCCCCCTCCTCATTCCCCATGCAGCCCCGTATCCCTTGTGGAGCCCCCTCCTCATTCCATCCAGACCCATATTCCCTGGGAGAGACCCCTCCTCATTCCCTATCCAGCCCCATATTCCCCAGCAGAACCCCCTCTTTGTTCCTTATCCAGCCCCATATCCTCTGGCAAAGCCCCCTCCTCATTCCTATAATAAGAGAGTGAGGAACAGCAATCCGAGGGGCTGGGAATTTCAGAGTTTCAGCTGCCACTAAAGTGGATTCAGGTAGCGGGAGCAGCCTGTTATAAACAGGACTCTTTTATTTAAAAACAAGCAGAAAAAGCTTTCTGAAAATACATCAAAACGTCCAATATGGAGCAGGGGGGAAGGGGTATCTGTGCAGGGCTGGGCACAGCCCCATCCCATGCTGCTCTTTCCCGGGAGCCGCCGGGATGATTCCCGCTCTGCTCCATGGACGGATTCCCGCTCCTGCGCTTTGCAGCCGTTCCGAGCGCCTGGATGCACCGAGGCGTTGGCCACGGGAGGCTCCGTGCGCAGCGGAGCGGCGGATGCTCCAGCCCGGAGCGGCCGCTCCCACGGGAGCCTCCGCGCTGCTCCCGGCGCTAAATCCCCGGAGCGGGGAGGAGGAGGAGCGGCATTCGCTGCTCCGAGCTCTCCCGGCTCCGTGTCACCTCCGTGAGCACATCCCGCATCCCGCTCCTCCGCCGGCTCTTCCTCCCGCAGTCAGGCAAGGGGCTTCTCATCCATCACCGGGAATCTGGGATCCGCCCGGCCTCGGGCAGCCGGGGATTTCATTAGTGTCTCCCCCTCCTTCCCAGAGAGAGGAAGGGAAGCGGGAGCAGCCGCCGGCACCGCAGCCTCCCTCGCTGCCCCTCCCTCCGCGGCGCCGGGAATCCAGGAGCGCCGGTGCATCCGCAGGAAGCGGCTCTGCCGCTCCGCCGCCTCCTCCCTGCGCTCTCCTGCTCCGGGTCCGGAGCGGCGCCGCTCCGGCCGGCTGCCATGGACAATCCGGCATCGTGGTAGCGCCGGCGGGGACCGGCCGCTTCCCCGCGGCGCCGACGGGTCCCCTCAGGTGAGCGGGAAAACAAAGCCCTGGATTTCCCCCTGTCTCCGGCCTGTCCGGTGCTCGGGCTCCTGCCTCGGGTCCTGGCGCATCCCGGCACCGGGATTGATCCCGGCGGTGCCGCAGTACGGAGTCCGGAGGCTCCTATTTCTCCGCATCGGATGATGCTGCAGTTTCAGCTGGTCTTTCTTCCCCCATGGGAGCGGAGCCTCGCGGGGGACGCGGGGACATTCCCGGCCCAGGGACGGCGGCCGCGTGGCTTGGGAAGGAGCCTGGATCTTGGCGTACGCTACGGAGCCGGGGGAGGAAGGAAGGGTTCTCTGGGGAATCCTGTTTTCCCGCCCATTCCTCAGGGCTGGGATTCGTAGCCAAGATGTGTCTGAAATCCACGGGTTCCGGGAATCTGCATCCCTGTGGATCTCATGTGGTGCCGTCGGGATGGGATCCGTGGCGATGCCGGTCCCTGTGTCGTTCCTCCATCCTGCAGGTGGAAGATGAGCGCGGCGCGGGACACGCGGAGCGAGGCCCGGGAGCGGCTGGGCCGGCGCGCCGTCGACCGGCTCAGCCCGGAGCTCCGGGGGGACAAGTTCATCCTGCTGAGCATGGAGGGGAAGCTGCTGGGCCCGGAGCTGAGCCGCATCCGGAGCGGTACGCACGGAGGCAGGAGCGGCCCCCGTATCCCGCTGCTCCAGGCTGGGGAAGGAGGCGGATGCTCCTCTCCATCCAGGTGCCCTGGATGTGAGCCGAGTTGTGTCCAGGGGTTCGGCCGCTTCCCGGCTCCTGGGCTGAGCAGGGATAGGGATTCACGGAGCTCTCTGTCCCCAGAGCTGGCCCTGCCCCTGGAGCGCCTGGACGCGGAGCTGCCCCACGACCTTCCGGCCGGATACCTCTGGCGCCAGCGCCGCTCCCTGCCCTCCTTCCCGCTGCCTCCCGGCACCCGGAGCCCCGCGGAGCTCCGGTACGTGGCGGCCATGGGGATAAAGCGGGATCCGCCGGGACAGGCCGCTGACGCGTCCCCTCTCTTGCAGGAGCAGCTCCGAGGTGCTCTGTGCCGGCCAATTCCCGGCGGGACTCAGCGAGCTGGTGCCGGGAATGCAGGCGCCGGCCTCACCGGGACGCCGCAGCCCCCGCCTCCGGCACCGCTCCGGGCTGGCGGCCGACGCCCGCGGCCGCGAGGGCTCCACGGGGCCCTGACGGGATATAACGGGAATAAAGACCCGTCCCCATCCCATGGTAACACTGTGGTGTGAACGCGATCCCGGGGGGATGCAGGGACCCGCGTGGGAGCCCCGGCCTCCGCCTCGGGGACATACGGTAGCTGATGCGCTTCTACACGGGGATATATGGTAGGGGAGCTCCCAGCCTCACTGTGGACCGCAAGGGGGTGGGGAGAGCTTGTGATTGACGGCGCGGTGGCGAATCAGGAGGGAGTTTCACTCCCGGGCGCCCGCCCAGCTCTCGCGCGGATTGGCCAGTCGCTTAGACTGGCAGATGAGCTGTCCAATGAGAAGGAGGGAGGGCGAGGCTGGAGGGTGGGGGACAGTGAACAGTCCCGTTCCGTTCGCGAATGAATTGGCCGACGTCCCGGATTGGCACGTTGCTCGACCAATAGAGTGGCGGGAGCAGTGTCGGGGTGCAGGGGCCCGCCACTGACAGGCGCCTAGAGCTTCCCATTGGCTGGCGGGACGGAGCGACGCACGAGGCGGCCAATGAGACGGGAGAGGATGGGCGTGGCAGCACAGTCCCACCCTCCGCCTTGAGTGACAGCGCCTCGAGCCACTCGGCTAGCTCACTGTCTCTGACTGACAGGGAGCGCAGCCAATGGCGGCGCGCGCCGAGGGCCGCGGGGCGGGCGCGGCGGAGCGGCGCCGCGGGGGGTGTCGCCCGTGCCGGATGAGGAGACGCGGAGGGGAAGTTTGGCCGCCGCCGGGGCCCGTGTGAGAGGAGGAGGCGCCGCCGCCGCGCGGCCGTCGCTGCCGCCGCCATGGGGAACCGCGGCATGGAGGAGCTCATCCCGCTCGTGAACAAGCTGCAGGACGCGTTCAGCTCCATCGGGCAGAGCTGCCACCTCGACCTGCCGCAGATCGCCGTGGTGGGCGGGCAGAGCGCGGGCAAGAGCTCCGTGCTCGAGAACTTCGTGGGCCGGTGAGTCCCGCCGCGCCGCGCCGCGCCGGGGAGGGGCGGCCGCGCCGTGCGCCAGCGGCGTAACCCGCCCCGCTCCCACCGTACGCCAGCAGCGTAGCCTCCCGCCCGCGAGCCGGGCCGCGCGCCCGCCGCTGGCGTAAGCGCGCTTCGTGAATAGCGCTGGCGGAAGGGGCAGCCGCTACGCAAACTGCGTCCGGCCGGCGCTGCGCGCGCTGCGCACTCTGCGTAAGGCGCCGCCCGGGGGAGCCCTTACGCCAACGGCGCAGGCGGCAGCCCGGGCCGGGCGCGGCGCGCGCGGCGCTGGCGTAGGGCGGCTTCGTGAATAGCGCTGCGGCCGCCGGCAGCGGGAGGAGCCCCGCGGATCCCGGCGCCCTTAAAGCGCCCCCGGGAGCGGCCCGCGGATCCCGGCGCTTCCCGCGGCGCGTGGGGCCGTGCGGAGCCGGGATCCCGCCCGGATGATCCCGCCCGGATGCCCCGCGGCACCGGGCTGACCCCCTTCCGCATCCCGGCACCTGTCGGGATTGCACATGGAGCGGCCGTCGGGAATAACGGGAGCTTCCCAGGCGCCAGGAGCTTTCCCGAAGCCGCCCTGGCGTTGTGGTTGTGCCGGGGCCCTCTCGGAAGCCCTGGGTTGTCTCTTCCATGGTGCTCTTCCCAGGTCAAATTCCAGCTCGTTCAGCCGTTTTCCGAGGCGGAAGCTCCGGATGCGGAGCCGACGCGGCATCGCCTGATGCCGCCTGCCTTTTCCCTCGTGCTCGCGGCGTTCGGATCCGGAATGTGGATCCGCAGCCCTCGAGGAGGCCCCGTCCATGCGGAGGGAGCGGGTGGTCCCGATCCGCCGGGATAGGCCCATCCCGGGTGTTTTCCGGCTCTCTTTGCGGAGGGGCCGGAAGGGTTGGGCTTTCACCCCTCGCCTTGGCGGCCCCTAATTACGGAGCGGCCGGAAAACCAGCCTGCTAATTAAGCCTCCCAGTTCCGGGGTGTTTGAGGCTTCGTCAGGAGGGTTTAATGAGGGTTTAACCGCGCTCCGACGGCCGCTCCCAGCGGGATCCGTGTGCGGAGGCTCCGAGGTGCTCGGGCCAAGTAGTTCTTCCCATCAGGTGGATTTTTTCCCCTGTATTTGGGATTTTTCCCCCCTATCTTGCACTAACTCTGCAGTGAGGTAACCAGGTAATCCCGAAATTCCGCCCTGGTGCCGCGTCCGGCGCTTCCCGCGCTCTCCAACAGCGTCTCGGCCGTCGCCGCGTGCCGGGAAAACCCGCGTGAGCTCCTCGCTTTTCCCATTGATTTCCATTGATTGGGGGACGCGTTGGCGGCGGAATAACGAGGGATATGGATTGGAGCGGCGCCCGGCGCCGGAGCCGCTCCGAAGGGAGCCCGGGGCAGGAGCGAGCGCTTATCTCGGCGCACAGACCCTGGGCTGGCGCTCGATACGGCACCAACGTCCGTCCGTGTCCCGGAGCCTCCATAGGGGCCGCCGTGCCCTTCCCGCTGGGAAAAGAGCCGCGCTCCGCTGCCACGGAGCCGGGGAAGAGGCTGGTGGCGGCTCCGAGTTGTGTGTGGAATCACCATGTGGATTTATTATTGTATTCGTGTTATTTATTATACCAAATATGATGGAAATGGGAAAAACTCCCTGTGAAAAGCATGGAAGATGCGTCCTCCCGTCACAACAGTTGCAGCAACGGAATGGGAATGGGAATGGGAAAGCCTGTTGGATCCGACGTGCTCCAAAGCGACCTGTTCCTCTGTTTTTTCCCGGAGAAAAGGCCCGAAGGGAAGCTCAAATCCCGCATGGAAGCGGTGCTGGAACGCGCTCCAAGCGGGTGCCGTCCTGGTGCCGGCACAAAGGCGCTGGCCGCTCCGGGATGCGGCGCTCCGGTGGGATGACAACGGCGTCTTTGTGGCCTCAATGGCGCATTATGAGCGGCGGCCGGCGCGGGGCCTCCGGAGCCTCCGGATGCGGGAGGAGCGCGGCCGAAGCCCGCGGTGCCGCCGGGAGCCGCGAGGGACTCGGGAAGCGGTGCCGAGGAGGCACAACGGAGCGTCGGGATGCGGATGGGCGACGGCCGAGCCGCTCCGAGGGCAAAATCCCTGGAGAGCGGCGAGCGCAACCTGTGACATTCCCGGCTCCCCAGGGAATGGGCTGCGCTCGGAGCCGGGATCCAGGAAGCGGCTCTGTCCTGCAAATCGCAGCCTTGACTCCGCGTCCGAGAGGATTTTACAGCTGCAGCAGCCATAGGATTTAATTGCAGGGCGTTGCTTTGTTAGCAGCAGGCAGATCCGCTTGGAATTGCAGCCAGAAACAAGGAAAGAGGGAAAAGGGCGAGCTCCCGTTGCTGCCTTTCGGGAGCGCTCCCGCTCCGGTGTCCCTGGGAACGCTTCTCCCATGCGCCAGCCCCAAATCCCGGTGCCCGCAGCAGGGACGCGTGTGGCACAGCCCGGCGGAGGCTCCGCGCGCCGCTGACGTCGGAGGTGCCGGGAAGCGCTGAGCGTTCCTTCCCAGGAATGGCCGTCCGTCCCTCTGATCCCATTCCCGGGAATGGCCGTCCGTCCCTCCGCTCCGTCTCGGCAAACGGGAGCGGCTTTGCGGGCGCAAACACGGAGCGCCGATAGAGGAGCCGTGAGTAATGGGATCGACGGGCAGATCCCGCGGCGCCGATACCCCTCGGCGTCCCCTCCTCGCCGCTGGCGTCATTCCCGCCCTGCCGATTGGGAAATCCCTATTGTGGCGATTGGGAAATCCCTATCGATTGGGAAATCCCTATCGCGACGCCCCGCGTCTTCCCTCCCATGGAGACGGAGATAATCAGCCGGCAAGGGGGGGAAGGCAGAGCCCGAGGCTCTCGGGAATGCTGGAATAACGCGGTGGCGGTGGGAGTTATCCCTGCTCCTTGCAGCCCGGCGGAGCGACACGGGCTCCGCATCCAGGCCCCCTTTGCTCTCATCCGAGCCCCGTTTTGGTGACACTTTCCCGGAATGTCCGGGATGCCGGAGCCTTTGGCGCTGCCGGCGCCGTTGACGACTTTCCCCTTGTTTGTTTAAAAGGGCAGGAGCGGCCGCAGCGCTCCCTGCGTCACGAGGCAGCCGGAGCCGCGGCGTTCCCGGCGTTCCCGGCGCCGTGTGCGGCCCCGGCCTGCCCCGCTCCGGATAAGGCCCCTCTGGATAAGATATTTTCTTGGCTCCGGAGCCTCAAGGAGAAAGTAGAGGAGAGAGCAGAGCCGGGGCCATCCGTGGGTCCTGATAAGAGCTCCGCGCGCCGATTCCCTGCAGGAGCAGCGCTCGGGGGCTGTGCCGACGGAGGGACCTTGTCCGCTTGTCACCATCCCAGAGAGCGGCATTCCCGTCAGGCCGCGGTGTCCGGGCAGGAATCGCCTCCGCTCCGGTGGCGGATACGGAGGAGGATCCGGTTTGCCCGGCACCGGGACACGGTGGCGGCGTCTCCTCCCGCCTGCAGCTCCGGGATGGGCGCGCGATTCCCGGCGTGTTTAATCCCGCCAGTGATCCCGTGTCTGCTCTTGCTTCCCTGCAGGGACTTCCTCCCGCGAGGCTCCGGAATCGTCACGCGGCGGCCGCTCATCCTGCAGCTCATCTTCTCCAAGACAGGTACGATCCGTAGATCCGGCGCCGCTCCACACGAAGCCAACCACGTAGAACGGTCAAATCTTGGCGTGCGTCTCGCTGGGCTTGCGGTGGGAGCCAAATTCCCTCTCCTTTTTTTTTTTAACGTACCCATGGGCTTCTCTTTTGCAGAATACGCCGAATTCTTGCACTGCAAATCCAAGAAGTTCACGGATTTCGATGAGGTGCGGCAGGAGATCGAGGCGGAGACGGACCGAGTCACCGGCACCAACAAGGGCATCTCTCCGGTGCCCATCAACCTGCGCGTCTACTCGCCGCACGGTGAGGGAGCCGCTGCTCCGGCACCCTTGGGTGCTCCGCGCCGGCCCTGCCCTTAATAATAAGCTCTGTATGAGAGGAAAGGAGCGGGATAAGGGCCATGCGAACAGTGCCCTTATCCCGGTCCTGTGCCGGCCTGGGGATGTGGTGGATCCCGCTTTGCCCCCCGCTCCAACGCTCTGTCCCGTTGCAGTGTTGAACCTGACGCTCATCGACCTGCCGGGCATCACCAAGGTGCCGGTGGGCGACCAGCCGCAGGACATCGAGTACCAGATCAAGGACATGATCATGCAGTTCATCAGCAGGGAGAGCAGCCTCATCCTGGCCGTGACGCCCGCCAACATGGACCTGGCCAACTCGGACGCCCTCAAGATGGCCAAAGAGGTGGATCCTCAAGGTACGGCGGCGTCCTGCCCGCCGGGGACGCGGTGCCTTGTCAATTGGGTGGCCCAGGTCTCTGAAAGAGCCACCCAAGTCTTAGCTGCTGGTGCGGGAGAGCAGCAGGAGCCACTAGTCACATTTGGGGGGCTCCCCTCTGCTCCTCTTGCTGAGAGTCCTCCAGTGGGTGCGGAGGCATCGGCAGCTCCAGGCCCCTTTCCATCGCGTTCCGTGAATTAAAGTGGATTGTTGCTTCGTGGCCGCCCCAGGCTTGCGGACGATCGGAGTGATCACCAAGCTGGATCTCATGGATGAAGGCACCGATGCCCGGGATGTGCTGGAGAACAAGCTGCTTCCCTTGCGGAGAGGTAAGCGGAGCAGCGAGGGCTTCGTGTTGTCACACTGAGGGAGTGACGAGTCGGAGGGCAATTCCCGCCCGTTATCCATGCCGGAGAGCTGCCGGGGACCCCTCTTGCCGAAGCCGCTGCCCTGTTCCCGGGAGGAGCGCGGGCGCTCGGCAGGGCCGCAGCCGGAGCCGCCGCGTCCCCCCGCAGGCTACATCGGCGTCGTGAACCGGAGCCAGAAGGACATCGACGGCAAGAAGGACATCCGGGCGGCGCTGGCGGCCGAGCGCAAGTTCTTCCTCTCGCACCCGGCCTACCGGCACATGGCCGACCGCATGGGCACCCCGCACCTGCAGAAGGTCCTCAACCAGGTAGGCTGGGCCGCGGGCAGGGAGCTCGGCGCCCGCTTGGACCCAATTCCGGCTTCTTGGAAGCGCATGGAGCTCCGGAAGCCGCGTGGCTCCGCCGGGCGGCTCCGGCATGCCCCACCACGCTCCCTTTCCCGTTTTTTCCGCAGCAACTGACCAACCACATTCGGGAGACGCTGCCCTCGCTGCGCAGCAAGCTCCAGAGCCAGCTGCTCTCCCTGGAGAAGGAGGTCGAGGAATACAAGAACTTCCGTCCCGATGATCCCACGCGGAAAACCAAAGCCTTGTTACAGTAGGTCTCCCCCTGCTTCCAGCCCAGGGCATCCCATGGCAAAGGAGGGGTAAAATCCCGGCCGTCTTCACAAAGGGCTCGTTTATTTTTGCCCAGAAATGCCCAATTCTGCTCCAGCGACTCCCGCCGAGGGAATTGGGAGGGTCTTGGGGCCCTCTTTAATCCTGCTGCTTCTCCCCAGGATGGTGCAGCAGTTCGGCGTGGACTTTGAGAAGCGGATCGAGGGCTCGGGAGACCAGGTGGACACGCTGGAGCTCTCCGGGGGTGCCAGGATCAATCGCATTTTCCACGAGAGGTTTCCCTTCGAGCTCGTGAAGGTGAAGCCGGCGCGGAGACGCGTCCGGAGCCTCGGCCGCGCGCGCCGCGATGCCTCACCTCGCCTCCCTTCCCTCCGCAGATGGAGTTCGACGAGAAGGATTTGAGGCGAGAGATAAGCTATGCCATTAAGAACATCCACGGCGTGAGGCAAGTGTCGGAGCGGCGCGGCCCGTGGGATAGAGCCCGATCCGTGCGGCGTGTCCCGTGGGAATAGTCCGGCCGGCCGAGGGGCGAGACGTGTCCGTGTCACCGCGGGGTGACCGGCGCTTGCCGGGGCCGGAGGAGCCGCCTTCCCTGCGAGTCCTTCCTCGGCACGCCGGCAGGGAGAGGGAAATCCGGCCTCGCCTGCATGCTCTCCCCAAGGAGCCGTTGGAGCCGCTCCGGGGGGATCCCTTCTCCCTAAACACCCCTGGAAAAGCTGCATCCCGGCGGCGCCGGGCAGGGGCCCTGCCCCTCTCGGCGGAGGCTGCAGCGGGATGGGCCGTGGCTCCGGGAAGGGCAATGGGAGCAATCCCAGCCCGCGGCCACCCAGCCGGGGAGGGCATCGCTCTCCGGGGGGGCTCCGGCGTCCCCCGCTCCGAGCTCATCCCCCTTTTTGTTCTTTTCTCCGCCATGTCCCGGCCCGCGTGCGGACTCCTCTAGGACGGGGCTCTTCACCCCGGACTTGGCATTCGAGGCCATTGTGAAAAAGCAGGTGGTGAAGCTGAAAGAGCCCTGCCTCAAGTGTGTCGACCTCGTTATTCAGGAGCTAATCAATACCGTTAGGCAGTGTACCAGTAAGGTATTGATGTGGCCGCGGGCCCTGCGGCGGCGCCGCTCCCGCCCGCCCGCCCTGCCTGGATTCCCCTCCAAAAACAGAAGGGACCAAATCTGGGAGCTCCTGTAACTCCCAAAGCAAACTGGGGCTTTGGGTGATGCGTCTCCTGACGCGGAGCGGATTCGTCTCCGTGTTCCCAGGCTCCCCGAGGCCTCGCTGGGGGATGGATCCGGGAGCGCTGCTCCCGTTCCCGGCGTTGGGAAGCGCCCGGATTGCCGATCCGCGGCACACGGGAGCCAGGCAGGCGGGCGGGCGCCCCGCGGCCCCGCTCCTCTCCGCACGCGGCTTCTCCTGCAGCCGCGATTTAAACTGCTGCTCCGCCGCGCTCCGAGCGGGAAAGGGAGCCGGGAGCCGCCGTTCCCGCAGCCTCATCCGAATCCTCGTCTGCGCTTAACGAGCGGCTCGTTAACGTCTCCAGAGCCACTTTTGGTGCCGCCTTTCTTAACCATGGAAGCGGCGAGTGGAAAAGAGGGCGGGAGGAAGAGCTCCCCCTTCCTCCTCGCGCCGCTTTTGGTGCCGAAGGGAGCGGATTTGGAGCGCAGACGGGGAGCGGAGGCGGCGGCGCCCGGAGCGTCGTGCGGAGCGGAGCAGTTTGAATGCCCGGCGGCGCGGGGGGCTCCCGGTGCTCCCCGGGGTCCGGTGTGCGCTCTGTACCGTGGTGTAGCCGCCGTTGCTGCCGAAATTCCTTCGGTCCCAACAGGAGGGATTGGGCTTGGCCGGAGGGTGAGGAGGAGGAGAGGCCGCAGGCAAGCGGAGCGGAGGCCGGAGCGCCGGCTTTAAGCCGAGCTAGGGCGCTGTTTTGGGTTAACACGTGCTGTTTTGAGCAACATGGGGGTTTTAACCTGCTGGGCAGCCAAACGGCGCCAGCCTGGCCCTTAGAGGAGCCTCCGAGAGCTGGAATGAGGCCGTTTATCCCAAAGGGACGTGGATATTCCCAGCTGGCTGGCGCTGGATCTCAATGGTCCGAGCCAGAGAGCGCCACGGAGGCTTCCAGGAAAACCTTGGAGGCCAAGGAGCATCCTGGGCACTGTCTCCAGTGCAGCTCCGGCCCCAGCCCGGCGGGTGGGACACCTCCAGGGCCCCCATCCCAGGTTTCCCTTGGATCCAAAGGGCCCGTGAGCCGCTCCCAAGGGGCCGAAGGAATTTCCAGGCAGGCACTGTAGATGTTCCTGTGCATGTCGCTAACGGTGATTTTTAACCTCCACCCAAACAATCTCCTTCTCTTCTCTTCTCTTTCCGTGCCCGCCGCTTTGCCCCCTCTCCGCGCTCCACGCGGCGCCCGGCTCTCGCGCTCGGCACGGGGCAGGACGGGGCTCTTCACGCCCGACATGGCCTTCGAGGCCATGGTGAAAAGGCAGCTTGTAAAGCTCAGAGAGCCCAGTCTCAAGTGTGTTGACCTGGTGCTCTCCGAGCTGGCCACGGTCATTAAAAAGTGTGCCGAGAAGGTAATGGCTCCTAATTCCTCCCCCTCGCTCTAATCCCAACATCTGGAATGTATTCGCTGCCAGGACCCAGCCGACCAAAGTGAGTTTCCGGGGGAGGCCGCGTGCTTCCCAACCCCGCCTCCCGCTGGAAGTGCCGCCCGGGAGAGCCCGGCGCCCACTCGGCTCCGCGGCACGGGTCCTGCCCGCACATATTGCCCAGGTGTTCGCTGCCCCCCTAACAGCAGCGCCTCGAGAACCCCGCTCCTTGGGCTCGCTTAGCGGCCGCTCCCGCTCCGGAACGCGCTCCTGGCTCTGCTTGGCCGCGGGCGGGAGGAGGAGGTCGGCTCCGGCGGGATGCGCGCTCCCTGCTCCTGTCGCCTCGGGCTCCGCGGCTTCCTGCGATCCCGAGCTCCGGCTGCGTCCCCTGGGCCCGGCTGGCGCTCGGGCTCCGCTGTCCCCCGCGGCGTCGCGCGCTCCCGGCGCCCGCGCTCCCGTCAGCAGCCGTTTTCCCGGTCTTTTCCCTCTCTTTTCAGCTCGGTTCCTACCCCAGGTTACGGGAGGAGACGGAGAGGATCGTGACCACTCACATCAGGGAGCGGGAGGGCAAGACCAAGGACCAGGTGAGCTCCTTCATCCCGACCCTTCATCCTCCTCCGCGGATCCCAGCGCCTGATCCCGAAGATCCCTCTCGCAGCAGCGCCTGGCGCTTCCTAACGCCCCGATCTCTTCCCAGATCCTCCTGCTCATCGACATCGAGCTCTCCTACATCAACACGAACCACGAGGACTTCATCGGCTTTGCCAAGTACGTCGCTGGCCGGCGGGGTGGGATTTTGGGCCGCTTCTTTCCTAAACGAAGCCCCTGGTCCCGGCCCTAGTTTGCAGAGGACACTGGGGGACGCTCAGTGCCACTTTTGGGGTCACCCACGTGCCCCCCGGTGGAAGAGGCTCCGCCGCTTTGCTTGCCCAGGGCTCGCAGCGCCCGCCGCAGCCGCACCGCTTCCTTCTCTTCCACTTCTGCCTCTGTGAATTCACTTGTTCTTCCTCTGTTTTCTTTTCCTCCCCTCTTCTTCTTCTCTTTGTTTCTTTGTTTTTCATTTTTGGTTTCTCTCTGCTTTTCACGTTCGTTCGCAGTTCCTTCCTCTCCTCCTAATCTCTCCTGTTTTTCCTTTGAACCGTCTCTTCCCTCTTTCCTCCGGACTCCTCCGAAACTCTCCCACTCCCCAGCTGTTACACTGAGCAGCACTTGACGACAGGGTGGGTACCTGCCAGAACTGTACGTACCGAGTGGCCGAGCTCCGAGCGCGGCGCCGGAGCCTCCCGCCTCCCGGGATAGGGGCAGCAGCTGCCGGGATCGCCGGCATCTCCAGCTCCTCGTCCCCATCCCGGGTTGGGGGTTAGAGCGGAGCAGGGCAGACCAGGAGCCGCCTCCGGCGCCAACGCGCCCGGGTGGCACCTCGGGGATATCCCGGGCGTGGAGGGATTTTGGCTGGAAAACGCCCCATTTTTTGCCGCGTCGCCTGCTTCTCCCGGGGCATCCCGGCACAACCCTAACTGTTTTCCCGGATTTTGTTCCCGCTGCCGACTAACGGTCGTGTCCCGCGCCTCGCCTCTTGGCTTGCTCAGGAGAGACAGGTAGCTTCTCCCTGGGGTGCCGGGCAGCTCTTGTCCATGCCGGGGGGCCGAGGAGCTTGTGGAGCCTCGGCCGGGGTTCCTGGCGCTGGTGGCAGGGCCGCTCGCCTGGCTGGGTGCACGGGGCCGCTCCCGCGCTCTTCCGAGCGGGAACCGCTGCGGAGCTGCTTGGTTTTCCCTCCTGCGCGGCGGAATCGTGTCCCCGGGAGCCGCCCGCGCGCTCGGAGCGGGGGCTGGAAGGAAGAACCCAAAGGTGTCCGGGGTGCAGAGGCCCATCCCGGGCCCTCGGAGAGCTCTCCCGTGGCGAGGAGCGGGGAATGTGGAGGCGCTTCCCGCCGGGTGCGGGTGGCGCCGGCGCCACGCTCAGAGCCGCGCGCTCCGCTCTCGTTGCAGCGCCCAGCAGCGGAACACGCAGACCAACAAGAAACGGGCCATTCCCAACCAGGTAGGGCGCCCATCCGGGCGGATGCGCAGAGGACGCGGGATTTGCCGGGGCAGGGAACGCCGAGCTCCGATTTGGGCTATTTGGTTTTGCTCCGGAGCGGCTGGTCTAAAACGGGGGGGATTGGCACAGCCGGGTGATGCCTCTGAAGCCGGCGCATCCGGGCGGGAGGCAGCGTAATTCCATGCTCCCGGAATCCACGATAACTGGAGCTTTTCTGGGAAGGGGCAGCGGGAGCAGGGAGCGAGGGCTGCCGGCTGCCGTGGCCTCTGCCCTGCGCCCTCCTGCTCCGAGAGGGAATCGCAGCCGGAGCGCCGTGGGAAGCGCCCCTCGCATGGTGTTAGGCCTTGCAGGACCTGGCCTCGTGCTCGGAAAGATTGTAATGGAATATTAACACTGGACATTTGTAATTAATAGCATGTAACTGTTTTTCTTTTGCTGTTTTCTGCTTTTTTTTTTCCCTACCGTTTTTTGTGCTTCCTGCTCTCCCCTCCTTCCCGTCATCTCGTTCCTTGTCCCTCTTCTGTCTCCTCGTCCTGCTTTTTCCCCTTTCCCTGTTAATTTTGCGTGCCTAAAGGGTGAGATCCTGGTAAGTACCCGGCTAGCGCGGTAGTGCTGGTAGCCGCCGGGCAGCGACGGAGCGGCCGTGCCGGATGGAGCCGCCTCCCATCGGGAACGTTCTCCCTCTCCAGCAATGTGCTCGGGAGGAGTGGGGTGGGTGGAAGGGCCCTGATCCCGCCGCTCCAACCTGGGAGTTGGCCCATGTAGCTCAAGGAGATGGAAGTGTCCGACAGGGAAGCGGCCTCGCGCACCGGGATGCTCCAGGGATCACATCCTGGCCAGACATCCGCATCCGTCCCCGGGGATGGAAGCGAGGGTCCCGTTTCTGGGACAATAATTCAGCTCTGGCCAGAGGGCGGATGGAGCAGCTGGAAGGTGGTAGATGGGAGCCGGACGGGAGCTCCGTGAGCTACAGCTCCCAGCTGGAATTTGGTCTCCGCTCTCAGAAATTAGGTTTAAATGACCCAAATTTTACCCAACCGGAGGAGCAGGAGGGACCTGGCGCCTGCCCTGCTCTTCCCAGGGAGATTCCTATGCTCCGTTCCCTTCCACCCCGGGACTTCGGGGCCCCTGTTCCCCATTCCCGGCTCTTCCGAATGCTCAGCCGCTTCCATCCTCCTTGGGCACCGCGCGGCTGTTCCTGGGAGCTCCGCGCACGGCCGCTCATCCGTCGCTGCCCGGGGGAACGCGGTTGTGCCGGGCGAGGGGACGGCGCAGGAGACCTGGCACTTAGGGAGCTGCTTCCCACTGGGAGCCAGGGCGGAGCCGGAGGCACCTCGGAGCGCTCTGGATCGCCCTGGAGCTCCCGGGATGGCTCCGACCTTGGAGCGTTCCCTTTCCCTCCATTGCTCTTCAGCTGAAGAAATCAAATCCTGGCTTTTCCTTCCTGAATTCCGCAGTTTCCTCTGTGCTGCAACCCAGAGAGCGCAAAGCAGGAGGCGAAAGCTTTAAATTGATATTTTTATTGGGATGAGAATGAGGATTTTTGACACTGGCAGCGCAATCCCAGGGCTCCTTCCTTCCCCTCGCTGGGAAGGCCGCAGGGATCTGAGCCTTAGCACTAGCTGCTGCGCTCCGAACGACCGGGATTTGCTCGCGGCTTTTCCGGGAGCCGCATCCCAGCTGGGAATCGCGGGGGCTCCTTCCCCACGCGGGACTCGGAGGTGGCTCCGGACAAGCCCTCACGGAGCTGGGAAGCGGCCGGGATCCAATTCCTGGCCGGGAGGGCCGACCCTTTCCCTGCGCTTCCCGCTTGGGATTCCCGGGCGCGTGCTCACGACTAACCGGAGCGGCGGCACTAACACGGGCGCTGGGAAGCTCCGCGTTGCTCCTGCTCCCGGGCTTTGCGCTGCGGGATACTCGGATCCGCCCGGGATGCTCCCAGCACGGGATCTGCACTAGCCATGGGGCAAAGCCGGGTGCTGAGGGCCACGTCCCACCGGGAGCAGGGGGTATCCTATGGGAACGGCTTTCCCGGCTGCGGCTCGGAGGCAGCCGGGAGGAGCTTCCCGCATCCCGGCTGCATCCGAGGGCGCCCGCGTGGCGCGTTCCGGAGCCGCCGGTAACGCCTCCCATCCTGCAGGTGATCCGCAGGGGCTGGCTCACCATCAACAACATCAGCATCATGAAGGGCGGATCCAAGGAATACTGGTTCGTGCTCACCGCCGAGTCCCTCTCCTGGTACAAGGATGAGGAGGTAGGTGGGTGTGTGTGGGAGTCTCCAGTGGAAAAACCTTTGGATACTCTGGGAAAAAGGAGCGTTTTTCCTAACGCCCAGGCTCGGACTGAAAAAAAGGGAGTTGTTTTTTGAATTGAAATAACTAAATTGGGGGATAAACCCCCAAATGATCCGGGGGCCGGAGCATCCGTGTGTCCCGTGTGCCGGAGCGGGGGCTCCGCCGGAGGGGCCCATGGGGGCCGAGCTCCGACCCTGCCTGCAAATTCCCTGCTCCGGATGCTCCCCGCAGCCGGGATTGTGTAAACACAGATAAAGCAGGAGATTCCAGAGGGAAAACGGGATCCGGCTGCCTGGGTGGCCGCAGTGGGACCCCCCACCTCCTCCTGCCTCTTTTGGGGAGGATTATTTTGATTTTGGGGGTGAAGGAATAGGGCAGGATCTGCCGCCCAACCTGGATCCTTTGGCATCCCAGCCCCAAGGGTCTCCAGCTCCAGCTTTCCCGGAGCAGCTGCGGGATGTGACCAGCAGGGAAAGTCTCTGGGAAGCGCGGGACCCGCCGCCGGCATCTTGGCTGCGCTGCCTCGGGATCTTTTATTCCCATTTTTTCCCAGTCTTTCCGTCCCACAAATCTGCAGCCCACTCAACCCCTGTTGTCAGTGGCCTCTGCTGCAAGTCCCATTCCGCCGCTTTTCCCATGCCGGCGCCGGAGGGAAGCTCCATGTGGATTCAGGGAGGCCCCTTTCCCCCCGGGAGCTTCCAGGGAGGCCTTGCCGGGCTCGGCATGAGGAGAAGCGGCCGCATTCCCGGCCGCTTCCCAACCCCTTTGGGGGCAGCGATCCCGCTTTTCCCCCCACGCCGGGAATAAGGGGCGATGCCGGGTGGAGCGAGGGGGATATTCCCGGATTTTCCCCTTACCTGAGGCTACCGGGAGGAAGGCGCCGCTCTGCCGGAGCGGGATAACCAATGTGCAGACTACTGTACAACGCGGCAGGCTCCTGAACAGGTAGTCTGAACACTGGGAAGCCCGGCCCGGAATCTCCGCCCGGCGCCGCCGCGGGGGGGCCGCCGCTTCCCGGGATTTCGCAGCGGGAGAGGAGCCGCCGGGCGCGAGGAAACCGCTTTGTCCCTTCTGACGTGGCAGCGCCGGCAGCCGCGGCCAGGCTGGAAAAGGGAGGGAAAAAAAAGGGGGGAAAAAAACCCAGGAGCCTGTGGGTTTTTCAGGAAGTGGCGAGGAGGAGTGTGGGGCGGCCCCGCCACAAGGGCGCACGTCACTTTTTGGGAGCAGCCGCGGACAAAGCGGAGCCGTAACCGCTTCCAGATGTGGGAGGCAGGGAAGCGGTGCCGGCCCCGGCCCATCCCTGCTCCCTTTTCCCTGTGGAAACCTGGGCGAAAGTCGCCCACCCTCCTCCCGGCTTCCCTCTGTGCCCTCTCTTGCAGGAGAAGGAGAAGAAATACATGTTGCCTCTGGATAACTTGAAAATCCGGGATGTGGAGAAGGGATTCATGTCCAATAAGCACGTCTTTGCCATCTTCAACACGGAGCAACGGTGAGAGGCCGGGGCTGCGTGCCGGGCAGCTCCCAAATCCCTGGTAGGATCCGGAACACTCAGGGACACGCTCCGGGCTGGACCGGGACACGCTCCGGGCCGGACTGGGACACGCTCCTTGGTTGGTGGCCTGTGTCCAGCTGTGGGATCCAATGGACAAGGATCTCATGGGAAGCTCCCAGTTTACCCTGTGATCTGTGGGATTTGGGGCTTCCTCCGGCTCACGCTCCGGCCTGGAGCCCCTCTGGGTGGCACATGGAGTCTCCGACTTCCCCTCCTGCTCCGTCTTTATCCCTATCCCTTGTCCCCCCTCTCCCAGGAACGTGTACAAGGATCTCCGTCAGATCGAGCTGGCCTGCGACTCCCAGGAGGACGTGGACAGCTGGAAAGCCTCCTTCCTCCGAGCGGGAGTTTACCCGGAGAAAGACCAAGTAACCGTCTCCCCGGGATCCGGGCTGGGACCTTCCCTGTATCCCGGCCGAGAAGCCGCCAGCTTTAAAAGCACGGAGCTCTCGGCCCCAATTCCCAGTGTTTTTGATCCCTGGGGGTTGCAGTAAGATCTGGGAATGCCTGGGGCCATGTGGTGGCTTCTCCATGTCCGAGTCTGGATCAGGCTTCCTGGAAAATGCTTGGATATCAAAGAATATAAGGGATTTATAAGGGCATCTCCTTAGAACCCGTAGCGTTTCCAACGTCACCCGGGGTGATCCGGATCCGGGCGGGAGATCCCGGCGGTAACTCGTGCCCTGCTCTCCCCGCGCAGACGGAGAACGAGGACGGCGCCCAGGAAAACACCTTCTCCATGGACCCGCAGCTGGAGCGCCAGGTGGAGACCATCCGCAACCTGGTGGACTCCTACGTGGGCATCATCAACAAATCCATCCGGGACCTCATGCCAAAGACCATAATGCACCTCATGATCAACAACGTGAGTGGCCGCGCGGAGCCGGATCCCATCCGTTCCCCTCGGAGTGGAGCCGCTCCATACGGAACCGGAGGCTCCCATCTGATCCATCCCCTGGGAGTGCAGCCACTCCATAGGGAAGCAGAGGCTCCCATTCCATCTGTCTGCTCGGAGCGGAGCTGCTCCATGCAGAAGCAGAGGCCCCCATCCGATCTATCCTCTGGGAGCGCAACCGCTCTGCACAGAGGCTCCCATCCCATCCTATCCCATCCCATCCCATCCATCCCCTGGGAGCGCAGCCGCTCCGCCCAGGTGCTCCCATCCCATCCCATCCCATCCATCCATCCCCTGGGAGTGGAGCTGCTCCGCACAGATGCTCCCATCCCACCCCATCCCATCCATCCCCTGGGAGCGCAGCCGCTCCGCCCAGGTGCTCCCATCCCATCCCATCCCATCCCATCCCCTCCCATCCCATCCCATCCCACCCCACCCCATCCCATCCATCCCCTGGGAGCGCAGCTGCTCCGC
>JAUBOD010000388.1:31656-49851 GCA_032353885.1 Nothura maculosa | reverse complement strand
AGCCCGCTCCTTCCTCGGGATCCCAGCCCGCATCCCGATCCTTCCTCGGGATCCCATCCCGCATCCCGATCCCTCCCGGAATCCCATCCCGCATCCCGATCCCTCCTCGCGATCCCGCATCCCCATTGTCCCCCTGGACTCATTCCCATGCCAATGCCCCCCTCGTTGTGCCCTTCACCCCGATGGAGGTCACAGCCCCCCAGTGCCCCCCGCTCCCCCCCCCAAAGGATCCCTTCCATCCAGGACGGGATCCGTGCGGAGAAGCGGCTCCGGCTCCGCGCGATCCCACCCTGCGCCGCACAAAGGACAGCGGCACCGGGGCCCTCCGTGCCGGGAGGGATCCGGAGCGCGGATCTGGAGCGGGCAGGGAGGTCGGGGCGGCTTTCCCGGCATTCTGGGGGATTTTCCAACATTCGGGAGCAGCCTCCGCTTGGAAACCCCCCTTGGAGCAGCTCCATGAACCCCCCGGGGCTCCGGCTGCATCCCCAAAGCCGGGGGCTGCCCCGCGTGTCCGGGCGCCTCCGCTCCCTGATTCTGGGAAAAGGGGGATCCGCTTCCCTGCTCCTCTATTCCCTGATTTTTGGGAAAAGAGGGATCTGCTTCCCTGCTCCTCCACTCCCTGATTTTTGGGAAAAGAGGAGGATCCACTTCCCTGCTCCTCCATTCCCTGATTTTTTTAGGAAAAGAGGGATCCGCTTCCCTGCTCCTCCATTCCCTGGTTTTGGGAAAAGGAAGATCTACTTCCCTGCTCCTCCATTCCTTGATTTTTTGGGAAAAGAGGGATCCACTTCCCAGGCGCCGGCGCTCGCGGCTGCCGCCTTTTGTTCTGAGCCGCTGCCGCCAGCGTCTTTATCCCGAGGGAGCCATGGGAATGGGAAGGGGGGCGGCTCTCCGGGGTTTCCGGTGCCCCTTCCCAAATCCAGGCTCCTTTTGGCGTCGCGGCTCCCAAACGCTCCCGTTTTTCCGGGTGCGACGGCCCTTAAACCCGTGGCGCTGCTCTCGGCCGGCGCTAAAGCCTTGGAGGCCGTCGGCATCATAGCAAATCCCAGGGAATTCCTCTTAAAAACGATCCCCAATCCTGATTTTGGGGAAAAAACTTGTGAAAACGCTCGTGTCGTTCTGGTCCTGAGCTCTCGAGACCGAGCGTTTTCCTGCTCCGTGCGGATGGATTTTCCCGAGGATCCGTGTGGCGCTCGGAGGCTTTTGTCCCTTTTTCCCCCTTTTCTGTTGTGATGTGGAGCGCCGGGAGGAGGCCGGGCAGGCGGGCTGGGAGAATCCCGTAATTTTCCGCGTTAAAATAATTTGTATTTTCCTCGTCGCGGATCGGCGCCTACAGAGGAGCCGAGGAGGGGCTGCAATTACGGGATTTGTGCAGCTGGGTTTGGAAATTCATGAGTTGTGCCGGGATCCTCCGCGATCCGCGGGGCTGTCGGGGCGGATCTGGCTGCTTCCCGCACGGATTGGGTTTTGGGCGCTTCCCAAATGTCCATATTGGCAAAAAGACAGTCCCAAATGGGGCTCCCGGGCCCGTTTTAGTGTTTCCCTTTGGGATCTCCACCGTGTGGGGAGGTAACGCAGCCAAATCCTGCCCATATCCTTGGGGATCCCATCCCGCCTGGATCAGTGCTGAGAGGAAAGCGTCTCTTGGAGGAGAATCCTTTATAATAAATTTAAATCCTCGAGGGTTTAAAACCTTCCCAAGGTTCCTAATAAAAATTCTGTTCAATTCTTCCTTGTGCAGGAGAGAAAATAGATAAAAAATAAGAAATTGTCTCAAATGGCAACAAACACTTGAAAGGATAACTGCAAATGTGGGAGTTGCTTATGGAAAAGCAGATCCCTCTTTCCAAGGGAGCCACGTTTCCAGCCAGGAGATCTCAGGAGTTTCTTCTGGTGTTGTCAGTGCTGAAAAAGTGCTGAAAAGCTGCAGAAATAAGAAAAATAAGCACCCCGCCCGTGCCAAATGACGAAAAAAAGGGAAAAAAACCCTTTTTGACCTTTTTAAATGAGGGCTAAATGGCAGCATCCAGCCACTGGTTGGGGTGGGTTTTTGTTTGTTCCCGTCGTTAATTGTGTGATGAGCGTCCGCGTCGCGACCGTTTTCCACATCTCCGATCCTCTTCCATCCGCTCCGGATGCTCCGGCGTCGTCGCTGCCGTCGTTTTTGCCCCCCACGCCACTAGATATGGGCGGAATCCATGGAATTCCTCACAAATTGCCCTTTTCTCTCCCCAGCGCTGTGCTAAAAACTTGCAATCCCAGGACCTCAGGTGCCGCTCGCGCCGTCCCCGCCGGGAGAGCCCGGAGACCTCGATGTCCATAGGTACGTGCCCCTTATCCCATCGCCTCCCTTCCCGCAGGAATCCTTCCCGCTTCCCGACCTGGGTTTGATGGTGCTGAGCAGAAACATCCACCCAGGTACATTAGGAAGCCGAAAGTCTCTTAATTTCAGCCTTCAGAAATAAATAAATTAGAAATAAATCAGAAATAAATAGAGGGTCCCCGTTACCCAGATAAGGGATGATATTTGTGCCGTCCCAGTCGTGGTTCTTCCTGACACCCACTGGGTGACATCCAAGGACAGAGCTGCCGTTGGACTCCGACAAAATCGCTCGGTTTGGCAGGAAAATTCCTTCCACATTCCCTGGTACTCCTCAAAGCGCGGGAATGGTTCCAGCCCTGTTCTCCCGACGGCAGTTTGTCCTTGGAAGCGTTGGACACCTGGTTTGTGCAGCGGGAATAACGTGTTACCTGTTAACAGCCGGAGGACGTAATATGTAACCGGGAGCGCTAAAAATTCCCCTTTTCTGCCACTTGTGACCAAAAGTGCCAGGTTTGTGGGTCGGCAGCTCGAGTCCCACTTGAGCGGGCAGCGTCCTGCTCTGGCCAGGATAAACTCTTCAATAATCCTTTAATAAATGCTTGGCTCAAGGGAGAGGAGAAGGAAACAGCTTTTACAGGATCGGTTTTCCCTGGCTCCAAAGGGCTCGAGGGACATGGGAATAGCAAGAAATGAGCCTAGAGGCCCAGAAATTAGCTCGGGTTTAAATACCTGGGCTCTGCCTTAAGATAAAACTCGTCACAAATCGTCACTTGCGCTCAGCTTAACCACGAGAATGTGAAACTGGAACCGGGTGAGAGGCGAGTTCCCCATAGCAGGTAGAGATGTGTTAAAAACCCATGAAAATGGGGGCGCTGCTAAAATGCAGGTTTTCTGCCCCGATCCTTTGCCTTTTTATGCCGCTGTGTAAATCCTGGCGTGTTCAGCTGCGTTTTAGACCTAAAAACTGTCATTGAGGTTGAGAGAGGCGGCGATTGAGGGACTCGAGAACGAGTCCCACGATGATTTAACGCCACCGTTCATTCAAGCTGGGGATTTTGAAGCCTGAAGAGCCCGTTTTTTCTCCAAAAAGCCCCGTTTCTGCAGTCTTTGGCTGTTGCACGGGCTGGCTCTGTGTTCCTATCCATGTGCCCGGTAAGTTCGACCTACTGGTGGTCCTGACTGGACCTATTGGGAACCACTGTGGTTTTGCTCCTGTCTTCAAGCTGGAATTATCTGGGAAAAACTTGCAGGCTGCTTCCCTTATATATTTTTTTTCATTTTCCATGATTAAATCCGTTTCCTTGGAGCTGTTACGGAGCCACAGAGACTTTTGGGGCTTCCTGGAGGGTTGGTGGATAGGGAAGGGGTTGGACTTGCTCCCCTGCTCCGTCCTAGCAGAGCTCTCTGCCCTTCAAATGGGAATATTGCAGTGATTTTGCTCTTATCGGGAACATTTATTAATATAAAGATTCATTTAGTCCATAAGATGCTTTTTTCCCCCCATCACCTTGTCTTGGAGAGAATGCACTTGGCTTCTCCCTCCGCTGTGTTTACCAAATCCCACAGCAGTTAATTACAAATAAACACCCAGGCAGCCACAAATTGCTAGAACAAATCCGAGGGAAAAGCCCGGCATCCCGGCGGAGCGAGGATTGGGAAGGCTCCACATGGAGGCAAGACATTCCTTACGCCGCGTGCTGGGGGTTGCACCCTGAGCCTTAGCCACAATTAAAAGCACCGTCATTAATCACGATTGGTCTGGGTGGCTAAAAATCATCTCCAGTTGTGTCTGAAAATCTATTTAATTTGTGCGAAATGCCCCAAATTTGTGTCACGGAATTTCCCTGGAGATGTGAACAATTAGGAAATACAAAGGACGCCGCTAATGCTGGATCTTAACTGAAGCTGCTCTAATATTACCCAGCCTCTTAAAAGGAGGGATATCAAGGTATAAAATGGATGTTTTTATGCCTTTTCCGTTGTTCTGCCCTTTCCAATGGGTAGGAATGACACCCCTATGGTATCTTCTATATCATTTTAAACCACCCATCGTTCTGCCAGCTCCTGAGGGCAAATATCAGCCTTGTGGTTCTTGCCTTTAAAAGAAGGAGCCCAAATTCCCAATAATGGCGCATGGTTTCCCAGGCTCAGAGAAGCGGGAGCTCCGGAGCGGATAACGCTGCATCCGGCTCTTCTAGCTGCAGTTTAATTCATTTTACCTGCCTCGCACGCCAGGGAATTGTTCGACTTAATCTGGCCCTTAATCTGTGGTTTATATCCCATGGAAGCCACGGCAAAACTGCGTTTTTTAGGCAAAAATGCATCGAAACTGCCGGGTTTTGTGTCTCTTAACTCATTCTAATGGGGCTCTGAGCAAAGGAGCCTGGTAGACCTGAATGCAGCAAATACTCTGTGCATTAACTGTGCATTATATTTACAGAATTTGAAATCTTAAATATATACATTTCCCCTTTTATCGTATTTTGAAATAAAAATAGTCTCTGTTTTAGCAGCCCTAATGGCCTCCCAGTGGCAAAGGTTTTCTCTGGTATTTGCTGCTTTCCTTTGGCCTTCCAAGAGCTACTAAACATTAATTGCAATTATTCCTCAAAGGGAAATGCACATTTTCCTTCAGCTGAAGCAAAAATATATATTTCTTTTGGAAAGACTCCTGATAAAGGAGATTAATAAAGTAAAATAAAAATAATTACAGCTAAAGTACTGCTCTGGATGCAAATACGCTTCCAAAATCTCAAATCAGAATGTGTTTTTAATAGCTGCATTGTGCTCCTGGAGGCCTGAATTGGCTCAAACTAACCAGAAACCCCAGTTTTACCTGAAATACGCAGGGAGCAGCGTAAGAAAGACCCGTTTCCCTGCGTATTTAACTTAAACAGGTTTCTGAGCTTTTGCAGTCTAAATTTAGGCACTTTTGTGCCTGTTCCGAGCGGAGCGTTTGGGTCTAATCCCAGTCCCTGAAATTTCCTTTTGATGGTATTTTCAAATAAGCAAAAATTGGGTGTTTGAAACTGCTTTGGTCTCAGCGCAAAGAAATTGCTCCCAGTGGGAGCAAATTTGGTAAAATTTTCCCAAATTTGGTAAAATCCGTGTGGTGGGTCCGGCTGGAAGGACCTCAGGGGGCCTGGAGAGCTGGGTGTTTTCCACTCGTTTTTACCTGGCTGCTTAAACACCCGCAGGTCCCGCTCCCAACCATGGGGCGTCCTTGTGGGATTTGGGCTTTAATTTGCCCCATTTTGCTCTGATTTGCCCCTGAGGGCCCAACGCGGCCTTGGGCCTCCCGAACCCCACACGAGGCCTTGGGCCTCCCAGGCCCCATGGGCCTCCCAGGCCCCACGTGAGGCCTTGGGCCTCCCGAGTCCCACACGAGGCCTCCCAAGCTCCATGGAAGGCCACAGGCCTCTTGAGCCCCACATGTGGCCGCAGGCCTCCCCAGCCTCGTGCGAGGCCATGGGGCCTCCCCAGACCCGTGTGAGGTCTCGGGCCTCCCAAACCCCAAATGAGGCCTTGGGCCTCCCAAGCCCCATGGGCCTCCCAGGCCCCACGCGCGGCCGTGGGCCTCCCTAGCCCCAGGTAAGGCCTCGGGCCTCCCAGGCCCCATGTGAGGCCTTGGGCCTCCCCAGCCCCATGGGCCTCCCAGGCCCCACGCGCGGCCGCGGGCCCCCCGATCCGAGTACGAGGCCATGGGGCCTCCCAGCCCCATGTGAGGCCATGGGGCCTCCCCAGCCCCATGCGAGGCCATGGGGCCTCCCAGGCCCCACGTGTGGCCGCGAGCCCCCCAATCCGGGTGCGAGGCCATGGGGCCTCCCCAGCCCCATGTGAGGCCGCGGGCCCCCCGAGCCGGGTGCGAGGCCGCTCTCTCGCCGCAGGCCTCTGGCCGGAGCCGCCGCTGTGAGGATGTCGACGCCGGAGCCCCCGCTGGGTGGCACGCCGCGGCCCGGCCCCTCGCCAGGCCCCGGCCCCTCGCCCGGCGCCATGCTGGGGCCCAGCCCCGGCCCCTCGCCCGGCTCCGCACACAGCATGATGGGGCCCAGCCCCGGGCCCCCCTCCGCCGGCCACCCGCTGCCGCCGCAGGGACCCGGCGCCTACGCTCAGGACAACATGCACCAGATGCACAAGGTAAGGCCAGGCCGCAAACAGGCCAAAACCCACCAAAATCGGCTCCGTTTGGGCTTTTTCAGTGCTAGGACAAGGGGTGATGGGTGCAGCTGAAGCCCAGGAGGTTCCATCTCCATGTGAGGAGGAACCTCTGCAACGTGAGGGTGCTGGAGCCCTGGAATTGGATACCCTGGGAGGTTGTGGAAGCTCTGGAGGTCTCCAAATCCACCTGGATGCAGCCTGTGCCCCATGCTCTGGGTATCCCTCCTGTCCTTCAGGGGCTCCTTGGGAATTTGGGGTTCAGTGCCCTCTGTTTTCCCTTCCATTTCCACAGGCAAAGTGTTGATCTTTTTGTTTTTTACAAGAAATAAAACCTGCCTAAAGCCCCTTTTCTTCGCAGTTCTCAGAAGTCCTCTAGTTTTTTGATCACCTCCAGTGTCCTAAGCTCAGAGACGGGAGGGAGAAACAGGAAAATGTTTATTTTATTTTAAGTCTCTGCAATGCAGCCTTGCACTGAGTCCTGCTCTCACGTGGGGGAGTCGTTAACCCGGGGGCTCGGGGCTCGTTAGCGCGTTGAGCGCCTGCTGCTCCAGCAGCTTTTACGCTGTATCTTTCTCTCTTGCAGCCCATGGATTCCATGCACGAGAAGGGCCTGACCGACGATCCCCGCTACGGCCAGATGAAAGGAATGGGAATGCGGCCCGGCGGCCACGCGGGAATGGGCCCTCCTCCGAGCCCCATGGATCAGCACTCTCAAGGTGCCTTTCTTTCCCAACACCTTGCTAATTTCATAAAATGCGTGATGGGAGCGGGCGCAGGGGCTCGCCCTTGGTGGGGCACCCGCTGCTGTTAAAAATGGGCCTTTGCTGTTAAAAACGGCCTGGGTTTTGCTGCTTTTTGTCGCTAACGCCCCTCTCCTCGCAGGTTACCCCTCTCCGCTGGGCGGCTCCGAGCACGCGTCCAGCCCGGTCCCGGCCAACGGCCCGTCCTCGGGCCCGCCGCTGGCCTCGGCGCCCGGCGGCGTCCCGCTGGACGGCAGCGACCCGCAGGCGCTGGGGCAGCAGAACCGCGGGCCCACGCCCTTCAACCAGAACCAGCTGCACCAGCTCCGGGCTCAGATCATGGCCTACAAGATGCTGGCCCGGGGGCAGCCGCTCCCCGACCACCTCCAAATGGCCGTGCAGGGAAAGAGGCCCATGCCTGGAATGCAGCAGCAGATGCCGACACTACCTCCGCCCTCCGTGTCCGGGACAGGACCGGTGCAGGGACCAGTGCAAGGGCCTGGCCCAGGACCAACACCTCCCAACTATAACAGACCTCATGGTGAGTGTCGGGGGCAGCCTTGGCCTTCGCCGCTGCTTTCTCTTTCATCCTTCTTTGAAACTGGGCCAGTGTTGCCCAGGTTTAGGCTAAAAAACAAGACAATTTGGTTTGGGGCAGTTTGTTTCCTGGAGCAAGGACTTTGTCCGGGAGGGGAGCCTGAATCTGGGCCATGCTCTGGCTGTAGGTGGGTTGATTCATCTGCCTGTAGCCGGCAGGGACGGGCGCACCTAGGGCTTTACCTGGGAAAAGCCCCGTCCGGCTCCGGCTCTCCGGAGGCGGACGGAGACGCTTTGCCCTCGGTAACACACACAAAGATGGAGCGGTTCTGCTTCCATTTGGACAAGATCTCACTGCAGGTTTTCTTCTCCCTCTGCAGGTATAGGAGGGCCCAACATGCCCCCTCCCGGACCCTCAGGAGTTCCCCCGGGAATGCCTGGGCAGCCCCCCGGCGGCCCCCCCAAGCCCTGGCCTGAAGGTAAAGGGGGGAGCCCTGCCGGTCCCCTCCGCGCAGCGGGGATGTCACGGGCCCAGGCAGCAGTTATCATGGGGTGCTGCTGCCCAGCTGCTTGGAAATTGGGATAAAAAGCCCAGCAGTGGAGACTGGGCTCTCCAAAGACCTGGTTTAACTTCCCTGTCCTTCGGCCTGGGCTTTATGGGACTGGCGGAAAGGTCTCTGCTCCGAGGCAGCTGGCCAAGGGTTAATGGCTCGCAGGCTGCTCCATTTGTTTGCTGCTGCATTTATGGCCTGGCAGATGGGTGGTGGCTTCAGGTGCAGGCTTGGGAAGTCAGGCTTGTGGGCACGGAATCGCTTTCCTTTTCCAAGGACGGGAAGCGCCTTAGGGAGAGAGAGAAACATCCGGATTTTTCCTAAGGAAAAGGAGAGAAAGAAGGTTGGCTCTGTTTTCCGGCAGGACCAATGGCGAATGCTGCAGCCCCCACGAGCACACCTCAGAAACTGATTCCCCCGCAGCCGACGGGCCGGCCCTCGCCGGCGCCGCCGGCCGTGCCGCCCGCCGCCTCGCCCGTGATGCCGCCGCAGACGCAGTCGCCGGGGCAGCCGGCCCAGCCGGCCCCCATGGTGCAGCTGCACCAGAAGCAGAACCGCATCACGCCCATCCAGAAGCCCAGAGGGCTCGACCCGGTGGAAATCCTGCAGGAAAGGGAGTACAGGTGAGCGCCCCGCGCCTCCTTTGGCCTTGCAGGGTTGAGATGAAGGGACTGGCTCTTTCTTTGCCTTTTTCAGCCCCCTGGTCTTTTTTGTTCCCTTGAGGAACACCATAATGATTCCCCGTCCTAGTTTACATCTCGTTAATGTGTCATGTACAGGGAGAAGCGGGTGAAACTTCCTGGGAGCAATTCAGACCATCTCGTCCCTTCTGCTTTCCAGGGGCTGACACTGGTTTGATGATTTATTAGGTGTCTGTCTGCTAGGGAAGAGTCTCCCTGCTATAATAATTTATTACACAAGAGTTAAAACTCTGAATGCCAAAGGGATATCGGGCTGCCAAGGACCTCCATCATCCTGGAGAGAGTTGGACAAGTCGGAGTTGTATCTGGTAGCTTCAGTTTGCTGGGTTTTGCCCATCATGGGACTCTTGCCTCCTTCCTTCGCAGACTGCAAGCGCGCATTGCTCACCGAATCCAAGAGCTCGAGAACCTTCCTGGGTCCCTGGCTGGTGACCTGAGAACCAAAGCTACCATTGAACTTAAAGCACTGAGACTGCTCAACTTTCAGAGACAGGTAGGTCTTTGTCAGCCCAAAATGCCTCCGTCCTGGTTCTCAGCGACAGGGCTGAGCCTTGAGCCACAAAATGAAGGAAATTGTAATCCTTGAATGAATTCCTTCTTTTTACCACGCACCTCTCCAACAGCTGCGTCAGGAAGTCGTGGTGTGCATGAGGAGGGACACGGCCTTGGAAACGGCCCTCAACGCCAAGGCCTACAAGCGCAGCAAGCGGCAGTCCCTGCGCGAGGCTCGCATCACCGAGAAGCTGGAGAAGCAGCAGAAGATTGAGCAGGAGCGGAAGCGCAGGCAAAAGCACCAGGTCAGCCGGGATGCAGTGACCCGCTGGGGCGAGGGCTGCCCCTTTCCCAGGCAACTTGGGCAGCTGGAATTCCCGGGCAGCTGTTTTGGGGAGAATTACGCCGAAAGAGGAAGCTCGGTGTCTATATTGGACAATATAGTGAATCTCACTTGGCTTATGCTGTTAGAAGCATGTGTTAACGCAGCGCACGTCCTGACTGCCTGTTTTCTTGCCTCTTTGCAGGAATACCTCAACAGCATTCTGCAGCATGCTAAAGATTTCAAGGAATACCATCGGTCCGTCACGGGCAAAATCCAGAAGCTCACCAAGGCGGTGGCCACGTACCACGCCAACACGGAGCGCGAGCAGAAGAAGGAGAACGAGAGGATCGAGAAGGAGCGAATGCGTCGCTTGATGGTAAGGCTTGGTCCAGAAAACTGTATATATGTACATATATATATTTGTATATATATATTGGGTGTATGATGAGCTGCTGTGTACTTTGGGGTGTTTATGCTCCTTACACTGGTTGTAACCTACTTGCCTGCATGGCAGATGTCGGTGGTTTGTTGCTAGCAGGGTCTCAATGTTCCTTGTATTCCCCTTAGGCTGAGGATGAGGAAGGATACCGCAAGCTGATCGACCAGAAGAAGGACAAGCGCCTGGCCTACCTGCTGCAGCAGACGGACGAGTACGTCGCAAACCTGACCGAGCTCGTGCGGCAGCACAAGGCTGCGCAGGTGGCCAAGGAGAAGAAGAAGAAAAAGAAAAAGAAGGTGAGTTAGGAGGGAGGCTCTGTGTGTGACCAGGGTGGTGCAAGGGCAAGAACCAGAGCGGTGCTTGCTGCTGGGGGCCAGGGGAAAGTCAGACTTGAATATTCTCTCTGCTGGAGGCTGTTTGGGACAGGAACCTGATTCACAAGCTGGACTTGTCAGGCTGGGTCTGCTCTTCTGCCCCCTTTTCCAGTTTTTCGGGGTAGCTGATAACGAGCAGGACACCAAAATGGCTTGTTGGTCGCTGCTTTACTCTTGTCCTTCTGTGCTGAGCTGCTGAGACCCGTCTCCCTTTTCTTTCAGAAGGCAGAGAATGCAGAAGGGCAGACTCCTGCGATCGGACCAGATGGCGAAGTAAGCCCAATAATCTTATTTCATGCCGTGCCAAGTAGGATAGAAAACATTTGTTAGCCATGTGCTCAAGAGCCTGTTGTAATCCCTCGTGCCGAGAGCTGACTGCAGTGAGGAGTTTGAGTGCAATAGGCGGCTGAACAGAGACCTCCCAAAATAGAACTGGTGCCGCGACGCAAAGAAACGGCTCCGTTGCCGTCAGCAGCGTGAACGGTTCTTGCAGGAAGCCCGGGTCTTGCAGCAAGGCTTTAGACGTGCTGGAAAGAGGATGATTTAGTATTTAGGACAGCTGGGAGCTGATGAACCCGCTTGGGCTTCCTCCAGGGACGCAGATTTCCTGCGTTATCTCCGACAAGTCAGCACAGGGTTAGGATCCACGTCACCCCGCCCGTCGCTCAACGGAGATGGGTTATCTGGTCCCTTGGGTAGTGGGGACAGTTTGTTCCACAGGGGACCGGCCCGTCCTCCACCGCTGCCTTCACTTGCTGCTAAACCCTCCCCGCAGACACGCGTGGTCAGGACGAGCACGCAGATCAGTACCAGACATCCAGGTGCAGCTGCCATGGAGCCCTTCCCTTGCCTGCCAGGGATTCATAACGTTACATATGTCAACAGCCCAGATAATGCACCGGGATAATCCGCGTGCTTAAAACTAGATGTGCTTAAGACTTTGTGAAATCCCTGGTGAGCAGAAGAGCTTTTCAGCAATAGTTAGTGATATTTTAAATTAGTCACTGTTTTATTAATGCTGTTGGGCACCTGAATGTACCTTCTTTGTTCCACCTGCAGTCTTAATTTGTACATTCCGTTTTTAAAAGGAAAATGTGGAATCTTTGCCCATCCTTTCATGAAGCGGTTTTTAAAACAGCCGCTTTCTTCCTCACTGCTGCTCTTGTGGTGCTTAAGAGGGGTGGGTTAAAGTGTAAACACAAGCCCTGTTTTGAGGCGGAAAATGAAAAATACTCAACGGGAGCATGTCCTTGCTTTCCCAGCCTCTGGACGAGACGAGCCAGATGAGCGACCTCCCCGTGAAGGTGATCCACGTGGAGAGCGGCAAGATCCTCACGGGCACGGACGCGCCCAAGGCGGGGCAGCTGGAAGCCTGGCTGGAGATGAACCCAGGGTGAGTGGCTGCAGGCCACGGGTCGGTACCAGCCCCTCCGCTCCGTATCCGACACGTCCCGGATTTTTGCACGGAGGGATTTTCCCTCCTGGAGCCCTTCAGGGGGTTGGGGCCGATGTTCCGGAGTGGATCGGCGGCAAGAGAAGCGCTGAGCGTTGGCGTGGGCCCAAACCCCAAACTTGGGAAGCACCAGGAGCCGAAAGCAGCGGCGCTGGAGTCCAGCAGGGCAGCAGCTCGGGTTAGATGGGGAAGATTTGCTGAGGTTGTTCCAAGAGCACATGTGAAAACTTGAGATCAGCACGGAAAAATAAACCAGCATTTTGTGATAAAAGTCATATTATAAACAAAGTTCCAGCTTAATCCAAGGGTTTATAGGACCGTGCGGATCTGGTGTTTTGTGTAGAGCGCTGTTGGTAGCAGATTTGAAATTAAATGTTAATGTTTCTATTTAATTAGATATGAAGTGGCACCAAGATCTGACAGTGAAGAAAGTGGGTCAGAGGAAGAGGAGGAGGTAAGGAGAAATCTCACCAGCCATTTTTATGCTTTAATATTTCATATATTTTTGAGAGAATGGGAAGCAGCAGCAAGTGTAACGTACAGCACAAAGCTCGTCTCAGTGCTTGCTGTTTTCCAGCACAGCTCTGGGCAGGTCCAACTAAAACAAGCATATCCAGGGTAAACTGGAAAGCCATGGAAAGAGAAAGCACAGGCTGCGTGGAACAGGGAGAGTTTAGTTTATTAGCAGTCTGGTTATCTTAATATTTTTTCACATAACTCTTTGGACATTCAGAAGCAGATGCTGTGAAGCTCTGCTTCCCTTCTGTGTTTTTGGAGCTTCCTAACGCTGCTACGGTGCCCTGGACTTCCTTGACCTACTGCTACAACAGGGATCATTTTTCTTTTGCTGCAGTGTCCCGTTTCCAGGGCTTCTCTGCCCACAATGTGCCATTGAGCCAAACTGTGTCTTCCTACCTTGGGTTCTGGGCAGAAAAAATAGTGTTTTTCAAAAAAATATACTGAGAAAATGCCCTGCACCTTTTTATTGGAGCCTGCTCTGTGGGTGCCTCTGGAGGGGTAACTGGAGGGTTCATCCTATGGAAGGGTTTTGCACGGACTCGATCCCTCCTCCCGGGCTGTTGTGCAGGTTTTCCTGCTGTTTCCAGCCCGTGCATGACAATAAGTCGCTGTCTCCCCTGGCAGGAGGAGGAAGAGGAACAACCACAACCTGCTCAGCCTGCCCTGCCTGTGGAGGAGAAGAAAAAGATCCCGGATCCAGACAGTGACGATGTGTCAGAAGTGGATGCCAGGCACATTATTGAGTAAGCTCCACCTCGTGCCTTTCTGGTTTAAGTTGGTGCTTCCCTCTGTCTTTTTCCCCCATTAAAGTTGGGGTGGAGGGACAGGACGGAGTGGTTCCTCCAGGAAGCTTTGCTGGAGGTAGCTGACACCGATACCTGCTAGAGGGAAGTTTCTGCTGCTGTTTTGGGGCCAAAAAGAACTTCTTGTGCTCCTTTCACCACGTGAAGTTACTTGTAATACTCTAATTTTAGGTACTCCAACTTTTACACTTTTGAACTCTGAAGAATCTTTGCTGTTAGTACAGCCCAGACCAAGTACCTCATGATTGTTGGCTTATAGTGTGAGTAGGGTTCAGAATATTGGGGCTTCTGTTTCAAAGTCGGCCACTTCCCCAAATTTCAAGTGTTTTGTGTTGAAGGGGTGAATACAGAGGGGCAGGCAGTGTTTGCCTTGCTCCTGGTTCGGGAGAGCAGCTTTCCCAAAGGAGAGCTGATCCGGTTTGTTAGGAGAAAGGAATTAACCTCCCCAGGCATCAGTGGGGCTCCTGAGCTGCATCCCAGCGGGATCATCTTCCTCATCTCCGCTTTTTCGCTCCCCCAGAAACGCCAAGCAGGACGTCGACGACGAATACGGAGTCTCCCAAGCTCTGGCAAGGGGCCTGCAGTCTTACTACGCCGTGGCCCACGCGGTCACCGAGCGAGTGGACAAGCAGTCCACTCTCATGGTCAACGGCGTCCTCAAGCAGTACCAGGTGAGCGGCTCTCCGGCCCGGCAGCGACGCTTGGGCAGGAGCTGGGGGGATTTGGGGCTGTTGGAGACATTCCCGGCCATGGGAAGCAGGAGCTGAGGGCAGAGCTCGCGTGTCCGTCCCCATCGGGGACAGGAACCCCCTGCGGAAGCGGGATGAGATTGAGCGAGGGGAGGTGCAGGGAGCCAGGCTGCTGGGCTTTGGCTGGCACCAAATAACGAGCTGGACTCTCATCCTGCTTGGAGAGAGGAATGTTAACTCCCCGCCTGATCCTGACAGGAGAGGAATGCATTAAGGCACTGCCTGGCTTTGAATAATTAAAACAAGTTGCCTAATAGTGCATCGGGAGTTCATCTACATCATGCATGAGAAGGGATGGGGAGCGGGCAGGTCGTTAGCACGTCCCTGATATGCGGCTCCTCTCTCTGGAGTCATTGTGTTTAATTTTCACCCCTTAATTCCTCTGTTTTTTTTTCCTTTCTTTTCTTTAGATCAAAGGTTTGGAGTGGCTTGTGTCCTTGTACAATAACAACCTGAACGGTATCCTGGCAGATGAAATGGGTCTGGGCAAAACAATCCAGACCATTGCTTTAATCACATACCTCATGGAGCACAAACGTATCAACGGACCCTTCCTCATTATAGTACCTCTCTCGTAAGTGCAGCCGGACAATTTGTTGCCCCTTTTTGGGGCTGAAAAGCAGAGAAAATGCTTGGCTGTGCTCTGACTCTCTTCTGCAAGGCCACATTTACCAGTCCTTCTTTCCTCTTTTATTTTTTTCCAGAACTCTGTCAAATTGGGCATACGAGTTTGATAAATGGGCTCCTTCTGTGGTGAAGGTCTCATACAAGGCAAGTACTGGCTTGATTTGTGCACTCACCTCCTGGGCTCGTTTGGCTGCTCGTTTTGCAAGGATTCCTTGAATACCAAGTTGCATTTTCCTCTCCCCGGTATAAGAGGGTTTCCATTATCAAAAGGAATATGAGACTCTTCCTGGCACTAAACAGATTAAAGCCACATTTGTTTTTCATTTCTTAACAAGAGAAGGAATCTGACTGCCCCTGCCTGTACAGATGTTCCAGCCAAAGTGCCTTTATGTAACTGGAACATTTGTTTTCATGTTGATAATAATGATTTCTATCACTTCTCCTTTCCGAAGAATTCTATTTTGAGTCAATATTTCTTTCTGCAACCTCCGTACCAGGGCTCTCCAGCAGCAAGACGAGCATTCGTACCTCAGCTTCGAAGTGGAAAATTCAATGTCTTGCTCACTACTTATGAATATATCATCAAAGATAAGCACATTCTTGCTAAGGTGAGTTCTCCCAGCAACAGGCAGCAGCATCTCCCTATTGGGAACTATTTATATTCCAGCGGAAGGATCACCCGGCTCATTGAGCTCATGGGCATCGTGACAGACAGACCCTGCCCAAAAGATCTTGCCATCTGAGTGGCATTTAGATGCTTTGTCTTTTCCTTTCCCCTCTTGAGTCTCATTCTCATGTGCTGGGATGAGAGGAGTTGCCACTTACCCCGACCTGCTGCAGTATTCCCCGTGCCATTCATTACTTTTGGCTGCAAATTGTGTGCTACTATATATACTTTTCTTTTAAAAAAAGAAAGTCCTGGGGCTATAAATATTGATTGGAAACTATGCAAGATTTTCCTGGCTTTCCCCCCCGCAGCTGATGAGTGGAGGGATATTCATGCACTTCGCAGCGTGCCCCAGGGCAAAGATCCAAGGCTTTGGGCTTCCCCGAGCTTTGGGAAGCGCCGTGTCGGGAGGATGCGGCCGAAACCCCTCACGGGAGCTGGCTTCATCTCTGCTCTAAATCAGCTCAGCCTGGCACAGTGAATTGGCAGCGCGGCCGAACCGGCGGCCGGGGCCCGCGGCTGTTTGCAGATCCATTCAATTTGACAGGTCGTTTCTCATCTTGACCAGTCTGAACAGGGAAACGGCTGCTCTTTTCCCTCTCTTTTTGCACCGCTGAGAGTTAAATAATTGGATTGTGCCTGGCCCAAAAGCTCAAGAAATACTGCAATTCCCCCAAGCCAGCATCCAGCTCTGTCATCTCTCCGACGTTCACATTCTTCCTTTTTTCCCCGCTCCCTCCTCTTTTGTCTGCGAGCCAGAGCTATAAAGTGCTCCTGATGGGAGCAGTTTCCAAGCAGCAGCTGGAGAGGTTTGAGCTGGTTCCCGCGATCCCGTTTAGCTTTGATCTCTCCTGCTCCCGGGGCCAACTCGGAAGGCCCAGTTTTATCCCAGGTTGTTGGTGCGATTCTCCAGTGGCAGCTGGAGCTCAGTAAAAAAAAAGTGGAAAACTCCTGTTTCCAGGAGTGGAAACTCCTGCCCACACTTCTCTCGTCCTGCGCGCAGATCCGCTGGAAGTACATGATTGTGGACGAGGGGCACAGGATGAAGAACCACCACTGCAAGCTCACGCAGGTCCTCAACACGCACTACGTGGCGCCGCGGCGCCTGCTGCTCACGGGGACCCCGCTGCAGAACAAGCTGCCCGAGCTCTGGGCTCTGCTCAACTTCCTCCTGCCAACCATCTTCAAGAGCTGCAGCACCTTTGAGCAGTGGTTTAATGCTCCCTTTGCCATGACGGGAGAGAAGGTAGGGGTGAGAGGAGGCATCGAGGGCAGCTTGAGCTGGGACAACACGGTTCTGGTTTAACCCCTGCTGATTAGACTAGGGTCATTATCTTCCTGTAGAGCAGCGTTCCTTTAGCATGGGGCTTACTGGTAGAGCAGAAAACTCAGTGTAATTGAGTACTGGAAACGAGGGTCAATGGATGTTCTCCCATCGCGTAGAGCATCGATGTGAGAAGCCGCTTGGGCTCCTACAGGGATAGATTCCCCAGCCAGGGAGGTGCTTTTAGTGCCATCATGTTATTGATTATGTATCTGTGTGGAGAAACCTGAGTTAACAGAGCCAAGGTTGGACAGGAGAGGTTATCAAAGAGCTTGGGGTAGATAAAGGAGCTTGAATTTAAAGAACAAAACCAATACAGAAACCCAGGCTGTGGTGATGGCATCAGAAGGGCTTTTGGCTGGGAAACACGTTCTGGTTGTGCAGTGTACGGGGATTTCTTCATCACGTCTTGCCTTCACCTTGGGAATCCTGCGGACTTGGAGGGCTGGGGAGGAAAGAGGAGTTTCCTCTGGTCATCACATAACCGTTTTGTTTGCTGGGTTTGGTAAAACAGGTGGATCTGAACGAAGAAGAAACGATTCTGATAATTCGCCGTTTACACAAAGTGCTGCGGCCCTTCCTGCTCAGGAGGCTCAAGAAGGAAGTGGAAGCGCAGCTACCCGAGAAGGTAAAGGCTGCAAGAGCCACCTTGTCCCACCCTTCCTACGTGTCCGTGTTCGTTCTCACCTTGATTCACGTGGGCCATTTGATGAAGAAGCAGCTGGGGTTTCTGTGCAGTCGGGTGTGTTGCGGAGCTGACCTCTCCTGGGTCCTTGCAGGTGGAGTACGTGATCAAGTGCGACATGTCGGCCTTGCAGAGGGTGCTCTACAGACACATGCAGGCCAAGGGGGTGCTCCTCACCGATGGCTCCGAGAAGGATAAAAAGGTTGGTTGGCCTCAACAACTCCTTGCTTTGGTAGTTCAGCAGCTGCACAAGACGGTTCTGCTCATGAAGCTGGTGTTAGTTCCTGATAGATCCCAACCATGAGCACAAAGGACGGATCCAGCATGAGCCCCTTGTGTTCCTTAGAAAATTCAGAGACTGGCAACCGTTTTAGAGCACCGACGGGCCAGTCCTCTGCTAAGTGCATGGCTTGGCCCTGGTTATGGATTGACCCACTGCAGATCCCATGTGCTGAGAGCAGCGCCTTGCGGGATGTGGCGGGTCTCCCGGTGTGGAGAGCTCACAGCGAGCTCTCCGAGGCCACCAGCTCGCTTCTAAAAACGGTTAAACAGTCAAATGACAATTAAATCAACAGAGGAGGAAAAAAGAGACACTTGGATTTTGGATTAAAAACAAAGAGGTGGAGATAAAATTCCTTGTTCTTCCACCCACCTTTCTGCTCTCTGTTCCCCTAAAGCAGCTGGCTTTTAAAAACCTTAGATTTCTTGGCTGATTTTAGTATTTTTCC
>JAUBOD010000387.1:239533-252660 GCA_032353885.1 Nothura maculosa | reverse complement strand
AACAGGCTGCCCAGGGAGGTTGTGGAGTCTCCTTCTCTGGAGGTCTTCAAAACCCGCCTGGATGCAGCCCTGAGCCACCTGCTCTAGGTGCCTGCTGGAGCGGGAAGGTTGGACCAGATGAGCTCTAGAGGTCCCTCCCAACCTTATAGATTCTGTGATTCTGTGATTCTATGTTAGTGTCTTTCTTGCACTGGGCACAGAACTTCCCTCCACATAAATAAATAAATAATATCGCATTCCACAGAAGTAGTTTTGAAGAGCAATAAAATATAGCATGAACAGTGAGCTCAAACGATTCACCGCAGTTGCAATAGCATTGAAATTAGAAAAATATTATTGTACTGGTAGTAACCATGGTTACTAATTTTGCAAGGCATGGGCTTATATACCTTGCTACTTGTCTGTGCTTTTCTTCTGCACTATGTTGTAGTTAGCTTAAAAAGTTATAAAAACTTCCAGACTAGTGTTTATAATCTGTTAAAATTTAGTCTTTGTTGGACAAAATACAAAAAAACTACGAAGAAACACATAGGAGTATCATTTATAAATGAGTTTTCTTAGCACCAAATATATAATACAAGTCATGATGTAGTATATACACTAAAATATAAGTGTCTAGCAAGATAAAGCAATCTTTTAAGATGCAAATAGTTGAATTTCCTTCTCATAAAAGAACATAATACTGTCACAAGAACTGCGGACTCAATTTTTCTCTCAGAATTACTTATGTGGAGCTTCAGGTGATTTTGTGAGTAACTTTATCACTTCCTCTAACAGAAGCAATTCTTCAAAATAATTTTCTAGAGAAGGGAAAGAGTGATAGAAGGATGTGCTTTATTATTTTTTTCCTTATTAAAAGTCATTTTATTATCTGCAATATCAATCTGTAATATTTAAGTGATTTAAAGGATAATTTGCTTCCCCACACCTATTTTTCATCTTCCACTAGCAATTCTCTTGGTGATAGGTCTACACAGGCATACGGTCATGAAAAAGACTGCTCACATTTTTCATTTGCAGAGTACTTCTAACACCGAATACCTTCTAAACATTAATGAATATATCATCAGCACATTCCTTTGATGTATATTGACATTTTAGACTGTAATATTTTTTTTCCTCATTTAAAGTAAAGAACAGTCCTCTGAATTTTAAAAGTGAGAACAATTACATGTCCATTTAAGAGACACAACAAGGTCAGTTGTGAACAGGTCTGTTTTTCAAAAGGTGGAGTATCAATTTTTAATAATTTTGCCAAAGTCTTCACTGGACACCCAAAAATTTAAGCATACTAACAGCATCTGAGAAAGAGAGCTTATATCATTTGTCCAGGATCATGAAGATGGATCATCAGTGGGAATAGGAAGCAGTTTTCTTAACTCTTTCTCAGTGCTCTATTAAAAAATCCATTCTTCCTTCCAGAAATCTTGCCCTGCAGGTACCATGCCCTAAGACCTATTCTTCTCCACATCTTTTATTTGTAACAAATATATACAAAGTTTTTGTCATTATCATCTCTGAAGCTTAAAAAGAGTGAAAATGTGGACTTGCTAAAATAATGCAGTGTCAAGAGGTGTTAAAGACAAATGAACAATACAAAACAATAACTGAATTCATACCTTCAAATTAGATTGTGCAGTTTAGTCACCAAGATATATTTGCCATTAGTTCATGTTATTTAAAAGCATGATATCATTTACCAGCATAATAAATAATAGACCGACTAGGAAGGCATTTTCATTAAAGGGATGTGTCCTTAAAAGCCATCTATGTTCCCTCATATCTCATGTGATCACTGACCTTTAAAAACACAGAATGGTGCAAAAATCATCTGACAGTGGAAGTTGGCCTGAGAGATACGAGTGTGGTAAAACTTGTGCTACAGACTAATAGGACAGGAACACAAGTGACTAGCAGACTTTAAAATACAGAATAGCACTGAGCTCCTCATCACCAGCATCATTAGCTTTATCTTTAAAATTTATCTGCAGAAAAATACAATTTCACGAGTCATACAGAATTTTTATCTGCAATCATTTAGACTTGAATAGCCCTAAAGAAAGGACAGGGAACATTTATGAGGTGTGGAAGATTCTTTTTTTTTTTTCCCCAGGGCCCTCAATTTTGATTAATTTTTCTCCTCAGTGGGTACAACAAGAACCAATTAAAAAAAGGAAGATGGATTAGAAAATTGCACATACACCAACTTTTATACACCAACTTGCTTAGAAATATATTTATAGCAGTATAAAATACAAATATGAATACATAATTTATAAATATTATTAATATTAAAATTAACACTTTCAATTCTGGTTAAAAAAATCATTTTGACAGTATGATAACCAAAATGAATATTTCTATATAATAAGCTGATTTTTCAGATAGTTTATAGGTTTGAGAGTTGCATTCCTTTGGCAAGCTACTATCACAGCCAGTGCACACTTGGCATTAAACTACCATGGATGGTGGCTCCCCAAACAAAGCACATTGAAAATGGTGGGTTTTTCCCTCTCTAAAAATTGAAAGGTTTTTCCTCCCAGAGCTTTAAACATAAGCTCCAAGTTTTCAGACACCTCTGAATTTTTGTGGACTAACAATCATTCAGCTTAGGTACTTTCTATTCCATAAAAAGCTATTTCTAGCACACATGAAGTCAAAGCGCATACACTGGGGGTAAATTTTTGGCAGTAGATCTTCAAAATTTTAAACTTTAGTTAGGTACTTGATAATATTTACCACAAAACATTTGACTACCTCTAAGTAAAACTTCAGTCCATATCATTTATTTTTGAAATGCTGATTTAATTGTTAAGTTGTCTCAAATTAAGTGTTTCTCAGATTTGTATGTTCATAGATATATACACAAGATATAAGAAAAGTTCTGTATGCAACTGGAAAAGTCTGTTAACAATAAAGAGATAGCTTTAATAAAAAAGGGGTTATCTGAATATCTGGTTTTGAAGTGATTTATAACAATAGGTGGTAAAATAAATTACTGCAAAGGAAAAGAAATGGCAAAAGAAATTGAAAAAAGAAAAATCAAACTTGATTCAGAATCACATTTATGAATGTGTTCTACCGTGAGTAACGCTGAATTTCAAGAATGATACATTAACAACTGTGCAAACTGCCTTCTCTGTAACAATCATGCATATTCATCAAGAGCAGGCTTATATAACACAACACTTACCTGATAGAAGTTTATGAATAAAAAAAGGTTAAATAAAAAAACCCCTAGAATTATCAATTAGAGGGCTAGTAGACATCTCAATATTCAGTACTCAAAATATCCCATAGATATTTTTCCTCATTAGCATGTTTTTCTTTTTAGTTTGTAATCCATCGCTATTTTTTCCCCATGATCTCTATTTAGTGATGGAAATTCAGTATATTACTGTTCAAAATAACATCTTTAATATTTCATATTGAAAGGGATTTCACAGGAATGAACAATGGGAGAGGAGATTATCATAATCAACCCTGGTTTGATACTGTTAAATAAAACAAATTTTCTTTGGCCTTTGACATTTGAGTACCCAAATATATCCTTCTAATCATGAATCATATGAAATAATTATGCTGTTCAGATTTTTATATGGCTCAAAAAAAGTCTTTCTAAAAGAAAGTGTATATGCAGATAAACAGCACCAGATATATGTCTGCTGCACTAAAATTCTTTGTATTGATACACTTTATTTTATTTATAATATTTATTTATAAGATTTATAAACATGTCTTGATTTGAGACATACATTATATATATTAAGGCATATAAAAGACTAAATTTATTCTTACCAAGATGACCCGGAAAATAACAGGAACAAGGTGGTTTTCTTCAACAAAGCTGAAATAAATATAAATAAACATATTTTAAAACTATTTTGAGAGAGTTGAATTCTTATTTAACATCATACTAAATTTGAAAAAGAATTGCAAAAGCAATACAGAAGTTGTTGCTAATCCACGACCCAGAATCTCAATTTTTTACTAACAGAAAAAATGAATTCCTTTTCAGCTGTTAAGTAGAAACAGCAATGTATACTGCTTTGGAAATTATTTCTAGGTCTGCTTCACTGATGTTTTGCATGTGAATGGGCCATAAAGAAAATTAATATTTTTAAATGGCAGAACTTAATTAAAATTCAGAAACACAACACTATACAGATTATGAAAGTCAACAGCACAAAAATAATTTGCAATAATAGACCCACAAAGCACATTATAATTATAAATCTGTCGTATTTCGCCTTTTAAATGTATGGTCCATTAGCTACCTTTTTGGCTTTAACATATTAACAATAAATGACATATTTTTAAAAGTCCTCAGGAATGGTTACCCAAAATAACTTAGCTTTATTTTCCTACTAAAATCAGACACATATCTTTACATATAAACGAAATTATTCTCAAAAACAATATTCATCAAATAATACTTGATACTACAGCTTTTTCTACTCCTAAAACTCAGAGAGCTTTATATTTAATAACAAATTGTCAGCAAAGTACAACAGAATACCAAAAATAACTAAGGATTTCTATTTTAGGTGAAACTTTGGAAAACTATTTTATGGCAAAAAGTAAAAAATTGGTTTCAAAAACTGTGTTTTTGAAATGGCCAAAATGGCCATTCTTAAAGGTCACTTGCAAACCTTGATGATTCAACCAAAAAAGAGCTGCAGCCTTTGAGGAAAGTTATGTAGATAACTTAGCTGATGGATGGAGTCCCAGCAAGACATGTATTAAGACATTTCTGTGACAAAGCTTACATCTGATTTATCCCAAGTTCGTGCACATGTGCAAAAGAGAAGTAGTGATATTATCACACTCTCCACTGCCACCTGACATTTAAAGAGTTTTAGAAGGAAAAGTTTTCAACTGTTGAAAAGGGAGTTTAGCTAATGAATTTATTTCATGGAATGGCTATCTTCTAAAATAAATCAAGTTTTGTGATCCATAGACATTTTAAAGACATTAATTTAGGTCCTATCATGTGCTTTGAAAATATACATAATCATATAAATAAATTATTTCAAATATCAAAGTGCTCTTTTCTCACTCAAATCTGTATGTCTATAATCAAAAATGGCTCTAATTTTTTAAAAACGCACACCAGTATGATCCACCTATTTAACATTTTTCAGAAGCCTGCAATTTTACTTTCAAAAACATGGGCAAGTTTTACTTTCCCAAGGCATCTTAAATTGCCTTCTTGCAAAATGCGAGGCTAGCAAGGGACAGAGTATCCCAAAAAAGCCCTTTCTTATGGACAAGACTTCTCAAAAATCCTCAGCAGCTACTTTTCCTACTGAGATCAAGGGCCTTACGATACTCTAAATTTTAAGCCTTTTCTCAGCACTTGGAAAAGGCAACACCTGATGTGAGAATAAGAATCTATACTGCATTGCACCAAATCCTCACATGAATAGTTCTGGTGTACGTTAGTTGTGTTGAGATAGATAGAATAAAACTAACTGCTTATTTATCAGGCATAAGAAGTAACTGCACATTGTTCCCTATGAGGAATTCCTTGTCTATTGAAAAAGCAATGGGATCAACGTTTTGGTTGCATGTGTTCAACCTGGGCAGTATACAAAGCTCGAAAAGATTTACAGTAAAAACAATACATCTTCTCTAGAGTCACTTGCAAAATAATGAAATAAGGCCATTACTTTATTTTTCTAAATTAAAGTCTAACAATTGCATCTTTGTAGCTAAACATTTAAATAAATTCTCTCTTCAAATACAAGACACATGGAATTTTTCCTCCTTTATAGGTATTATTTACATGCAGGTACCTACAGTGGCTGATCGTCCCTAGCCAAACAAAACACGTATATTTCTACCATAAAAAATGTGAAGAAATTCATTTCCTAAGACATTGAGACTTAAGCTCTTAATTCAATTTTCAAAAATCAACATATTAAATTATCAAAAAAATATAAATTTAATAATAAATTAACTTAACTATTAATTAAGAAATTATAAAAAAGAAAGCCACAGAATTCTACTTGGATAAGAGACTAATCCTTTAGTCTCTATTTCACTCTATTACAGGAATTTGGTCTAATTAGGGTGCAGATTTATAAATGACATAAAATGACAACACAGCAAATAGCGCACATTGTCCTTGTTTGCAATCATACATAGACAGGGACAGCAAGAGAGGGACAGAACTGTAGTAAGATTGCTAAACTAGCCTGCTAGAGCTCCTGCTTCTTTGATAAAATTAGAAAAGCGATCTAACAAATTCATAAATTCCAAATTCCAATTCTAACAAATTCCAGTTCACAGTTCCAAGCTTCACAGTTGTCTTCAACCGTGCCCTTCAGGAGCCATTCAAGGGCAATGACAATGATTTTAAGAAATATAAACCAAGACACAGTTTACAGCAGTGTCAACCATAAAAATGATCACGAAAAAGATCTATTAATCTAACAGGTGTAAATTGTTTTAGAGTTAATTATTGCTTGAACGGAGTTATCCTTCAATTTCAGTTACTCAGCTGTCTCAGCAATTCTAGTATATGTTTCAAATGGCCCTGGAGGGAAAGAGGGGATAAGGGATAGAAAAGGAGATTGGGCCTGTATATAGGCAGAAAATTAATCTAATTATAATGCACAGAGAATAATTAAGTTTTCATTTAATGCTCTAGTTTTTGTAGTACACAGAAATAGAGGACAAAATAGCAGTGAAGAGACATACACAGGAGGCCCACCGTTATTCAATGAGCATTTCTCAAGTTCTTCCACAAGTACATATCTAATGATGAAGATGGGAAAGCCAACATTGTGAGGGATACAGTTTTCATAAGCACAAAAGAAAGGGATTTGAGAATCAACATAAATTTACTACAGCATTATAAGAAAAATATAAGAAAAAACATCGTATATCAGATTTCTTGAGCAATTGCTACAAATACCAGCTTGTAAAATTCAAGGAAAACATTTTTCAAGTAGTAAAATATAAAGATTGGTACATTTTTTTTTCAGCAACTGAATTGTTCATTGCCTTTAATAATTATATAGTGAAATACAAGGGTGTTGCTTTCAGTTCCAGCATAAGCTTCCTGTTGCACACATTTCTCAGAAGGGTGTCAATACAGACACAGTCACTTTGCCAACTTATCCAGGGACAAGCTTATCCAGGAGCAACTGAGTTTGTATTTAACTCCTGTTTTGTTTCCAGCTTCGAAATCCACATTTGTATAAGAACTTTTGCCATTTGACAGATCTGAAGTACAAAAGGTTTCTGCATTAGCACCGGGAAGAACTTGACAACCTCGGCAAAAGAAAATTGTCTTATTCTACGAATTGCTCAATGCCCACAATTTACATCTACTAAGAAATGAATTAGAGTTTTTTATTAGAGGTTTTTTTTTAAAGAACAAACTATTTTCTACCATCAGTACAGATATTCTTTTGTTTTGCTGATTTTTCAGTATGTGCTACAATTCTACCTTCTCCTATTTGTTATAGAATACATAGCCAAAAATCATAAGTCTTATTTTTACATAAAACAATAATGCTGCCAAAAAAAGGATTCTCAGCCAGTAAAGCAGTAAACACAAGAGGGTATGAAATATCATGAGTATGAAATTGTAATACTAAATGCAAAGAAAATTAAAAGTGAACAGTATACATTACAAACCCCAAATGTCTACAGCTTGACTGAGAAAAAGGAAAAAGAAAACAGCATGAACACAAGCAAACTTTGGGAGACAATAAGGATTAGAGCCATGAATAAATATGCTTAAAGCTCTCTGACAAAGTTGCAACCTTTGCAACTGCATTCTGCATATTCAGTAGCAACGCAAAACTTCTGCCTCACTGACATTATATAGGTAACCTGTTTCTTTCCATATTGAGCAAGATCTTTGTTTCACTTTTTAAAAGACATAATAAGAAGGTTGTCTCTTTGAAAGCATCTGAGTTTGTACTCAGAAAAAGTATTTTCTTTCTTTCCCTTGAGTATGAGTCTTGCAGGGGGTTTTGCTTGACAAAATTATGTAAAAATTCCCACTACAAATTTGCTGTCCGGTATCTTGACAGCTGCTAAGTAGATGCTTCTACCTAGTTTTGAAACAGACTTGATTTTGCCTAAAGCATTAAAACACAAAACAACTACTCTGATAGACCTAGTCCTTTCCAACAGTCTTATTTCTTCCTTGCCTTTCATGCATTCTGACAGCAAGGGTTTGCAATTTAAGTTCTTAGTGTGCCAGCTCTTATTGTTGTTGACAAGCTAGAAGCGACAATACTAGTTCTCTGACTGGACTATCCATGAAATGTTATGTTTATAATGCAAAGTAATATGCAATGCTACTCCTTATCTTTCAGTACCATCAGAATCACAAAAGCGTCCCTCTGGATAAAATGTTTATTTTTCTAGCCTCTGAACATGGAGCACAAAAAATAAAACAAACATCAAATTTCATAAAAAGGGTAGTGTACTGATGTGAAGACTAATATGAAATTTTCCTTGACTGGATTACTGTGCCTTCTGCCAAAGACTTAGAAGATTTGGTTCCTTCCTGATCAAATTGATTAAAAATGATCTGCTACATACCCCAGTTCTTAGGCTTTAGAAAACAATCAAAAATCCAGATAGTCCATCTTTTCAAATCTCACTGAAATACATATTATTTAGTTCTAAGAAAACACATGATCTCAGTGATTTCTTTTTTTTTCTGAACAAGTTAGGACTAACAAGATTCATGCTATCATCACACCAGATAGCAATGCGGTCTTAAGAGGGATACCCTAAGAAATAATAGTTTCATGGAAAAGAAATGCAAGCCTCCATGGTGAAATACGTTTTGCAATGAGTATTTCTTTAGAATGCCTATAAATGCCCATAAAAATTTATACATTTTTTCATCAATTGTCAGGGAATTGCAATTATGTTTAAGTGATGATCTCGCTTCTCGATAAGTCTATTACCTGCAGTTCAGAAATTAGACTACTAAAAAGATTTTCATTATAATAATGGGTCTGACTCTACAAACTGATTTTTACAAGTATTATGGCTCATAAAATTATTCAGGTTAAGGATAAAGTTGATTAATCATCATAAATGGGATTGATGAAGGTCTAGTAATCTAGGGATCATAAACCATTTTGTTCTAACAAGTTTTTAAACATGATCTTCCTAAGTATTTACCAGGTTATGTTAGCATAAATTGGCAACTCTGAAAAGAATTCGTGGGCATACCAATGGATTCACTGCCAAGCAATGAAAAACCACAAATGGATCTTTTAAGTAGCAGAGAAAAAGCAGCTGCTTGGGTTCCATAGGAACATTATTCCAAAAGGCATAAAGGTTTCTGAAAAAAAAAAACAAAACCAGAAACCTAATACAGAAGTACAGAATGGTTTAGGTTGGAAGGGACCTCTAGAGATCATCTAGTCCAACCGCCAATATGAGAAGTGATCCTTATCACTAGGATCATAGAGAGTTTTCCCCACAAGGAAATAATCAAATACAGTCTGGACTCAAAAGATTTTCTGTCAAGCATTACCTGTTTACTGACACTCATAACAAGCGACAATTTTTAACATGTTCCCAAACAGAGAGAAGGAGAGAGATGGGAACAATTCTGAGCTCAATGTATACTGATTAATTAGCTGCCAAACCAAAACAGAACCAAGTGTGATCTAGCTGCCCCCTTTGACTAATAGCTCAATAACCTTTGTGAAAGATATTCTTCACCCTTAAGCATCTATCAAGACTTAGTTGAAATTAGCCAGTGTCTCAAAAATGTTTGGGAAGCTAGAGACCAGGAAGAAGACACAACACCCAATTGTATAAACCTTGCTCCTTCCAAAATCCAGCCAAGCAAATTCTTTTGTGAAGGTAAATAAGGAGGGTCAGTAAAACATGTTAGGAATAGCACAATTAGAGAAGTGTTAATACCTGGAAACTTGAAGTCAATCCTTAAATAACAGTACTGAATACATTGGCATTTAAAATTACTAATAGTCATAGATATGCAAAGTTGCTCTTCAACAATATTAAGAAAAAAATTACTGTCAGTTGTAAGCAGATTATGTGGATGAATCTGCATTCTCAGTCTAGCTACATTAAGCACACAAAAACACACATACAATTCCTCACTTAAAAAGAATTCATTAGGCAGAGGAAAAGTGCTCCCATAATATCCAGTGCTCTAGTTACTGAAATATTTTATGATCACTCTTAAAGAATTAGAATCTCAGTAGAATTCTTCTAAAAAGAGAAAATTATACTATGTTTGCATAATACCTATAATCCTGAAGAAGCATAAACAGATTGCATACAATAAAAATGCAATTAAGGATACCCTTACTGTATTCAAACTGTTTAAAATCTCAAACAACTCAATTTTCTAGTTTATTTTTAATCTGCTTGCTATATGAAAGCACTGCTCGCAGTAGCACTATAGAAGATGAAAAGAGGATGTTCTCATTTTTATTATAAAAACAGTGGGAAACAAATTGAATTTCTTTGTTGATATGTTTTCCATTCTGTGTTCATTTTGATCAATCAAATCAAGACAGCCTGGTATACAGTGACTGCTCAGCTATAACCCTATGACAAACACCAACAGATTGCAGTGAATGCAAGACAAACCTGATTTTTGCTAACATTTTATAGTATTATGAGTAAGAATAGATGTGTGTGTGCGCACACACATGAGATGCACTTCCCTATTAGCTACAGCAAATGTAATTTAACTTCAGTGTCATCTTTTCGTCTTCCACAACCTAAACAATGACTACAGGTATATGAAACAATAAGAAAGAGATGTTAAAGTCAAAAAGATATTTTTAAATACATTGAGTATATCATGCTGTATAATAAACTCTAAAATAAAGATTAAAAGGCTAGCCATGTTTGTGGAAGGATGGAACTAAACTGTATGGAGGGCTTTAAACCTTTAACATACACTTACACATCATCTTTATTCTAGTAAAAACATGATTCATGGGATGACAGTTTATGTAATGTTTTATATTAAAATTAAAATGGAAAGTATCTTAAAGAAGAAGCTGGAGCTTAACATGGAGCTAATCCAAAGAAATATTAGAGATAAAATCATAAAATAACTACAGTCATCTAAAAATAGCACAAGAGCCTCTGAGGGTATGTTCTACAGTAAGTACTCTGCAAAACAAATGAGCCCTATTTTAATTTGCTAAATCTCCTCACTATCATCAAGTTTGAAAAGCATTTAGATCTACGTTACTGTTAACTCCCAATGACAAAAATAATTAAAGTGAAACAAAGGGAAGACTGAGCAACAGCGGATGTGGTTGTATCACCTCACAGCAGCCGGGCTCTGCTCCGTCAGGGCCACCAGTAGTTTCAGAGCATACACTGGTACTGGGTCAGGAGCCACCAGAATGTGCTCGTACCTGCAACAGGGAAGGAGGAGGAGGAAAAAAAATTAAAAATTAAGAGATATGTGTTAAGAAATGGATAATACAAAAAACACATCATTTCCAAACATTGAATTATCCGCAACGGAAATGCAATATTGTTTGGAATTGCGCAAAACAGTAAACAAAAGTTATTTAGAATTAGTATTTTTTAAAAAAGCATCACATTAAATTCAAAAGTAGTGTTAATAAAAGGACACATTAGTAACGTATATGTATGTTCAAAAGGTAAGTAGAAACAAAATCTGTATTATTTACTAAGCCTCAAAATATTATCAGGCAGAGGATGTACTGGGAGATCTAAAAGACTTTTATGTTTTATTTCAATATTTTAAAAAATGTGTTAAAATCAGCATTATTCCATCCTCCAGGCAATATGGAGATGAAAAATGCGAAATTATTTCCAATTCAGTGTTTATTCAGAATGAGTGAGTTCAAGATAAAACTACAAGAAAAAATATTTGGTAATGAAATATTCCGAAGTATTTTTCATCTAACTGAAATTTTGGTAATAAGATAAAGCTGCTGAAAACCAACATAGACCTTGTTGTTGCTTTCGACACTCAAATAATTCCCAAGCAACAAACAGATCTGTTTATATTTTATTTATTTAAATCAAAGTATACCTGGAGGACAATAGGATACAATGATGGAAAATGAAAAATAACAGAAAAAAACTATTATCATGTCAAAATATCATCAAATAGTGGCATTCTGAACAGATGGAAGTAACAGAATTTGAAACATAATTCCCTTGCTTGAGAGGAAAGTACTGAGGTTGAGAGGAAAATGCAGCAGGCTATCATATTATGTGCCACAAAATGTATCCACAGCATGTTCTTGTTTTTTGATTTCTGTTAGGGTGGGAGGAAAACCCAAAGCAAACCACCAGGAATCTACTTTGCATCTTGACTTTCCAAGTGAGGACCCATTAAGAATATGTATCACTTCCAGCACCTGGGTACTGACATACACACAGAATCCCAGAATTCCCGAATGGTTGAGGTTGGAGGGGACTTCTAGAGAGCATCTAGTCCAATCCCCTGCACCAGCAAGGACACTTAGAGCATGTGGCACAAGGATACATCCAGGTGGGTTTTGAAGACCACCAGAGAAGGAGACTCCACAACCTCCATGGGCAGCCTGGACCAGGGCTCTGTCACTCCCACAGGAAAGAAGTTCCTCCTCACATGCAGATGGAACTCCTGTGTTTCAGTTTATTCAACTTGTACCCGTTACTCCTTGTCCCAGGGTGGCCACAACCAAGCAGAGTTTGGGCCCATCCCCTTTACTTTCTCCCCTCAGGCATTTACACATGTTGATAAGACCCCCTCTCAATCTTCTCTTCTTGAGGCTAAACAGGCCCAGCTCACTTATTTTTTCCTCATACAAGAGATGCTCCAGTCCTTCAATCATCTTTGTCACTCTATGCTGGACCCTCTCTAGAAGCTCCACATCCCTCTTACACTGAGAAGCCCAAAACTACACTCAATACTGCAGCTGCGGCCTCACCAGAGCTGAGTAGAGGGGCAGGATCCCCTCCCTTGACCTGCTGGCAACATTCCTAACAAAGCTCAGGATCCCATTGCACCCATTGCTAGTACAGGTGTGCTAGCACTCATTCGTGCTTGATCCCCTCTCTTCAACCTCATTCTTCCCCCATGACCTCGATACTCTGGTTTGCAAAGGAAGGAAACCGAGAAAACC
>JAUBOD010000387.1:222129-232799 GCA_032353885.1 Nothura maculosa | reverse complement strand
GGAAAAGAATGGAAAGAAAAGAGTAAGAGAAATAGAACAAGCATAAAGCAATGCTCCAGGTTCTAGCAACTGCCTACGATGAAGATGTAGGTATATTTTTGTATTTAATAATGCTTGCTAGACTTCTCTCATAAATCTATCCCACAGGTTAGGAACAATCCTCTTCCACATATTTACGCTTTTAGCATGGGCAATACTTAAAGCATTAAACTCCACACTTCAATGATGCAATGTGAAAAGGCACTACCTTCTAGTTAAGTAACTACCTTCTACCTAGTTACTTAACTAGATACTCTCTCATTCACTTTTTGCAATAAGTAATTATTTTCAATTCATTTTTCCATGCCACTCATTATTTTCTATTTTCAGTATCTTGCTTCACATCTGAAGTTCTTTTCTATTCAGCCTCTCCTTGCATCACTCAACTGAAACTTTTCTTGTTGAACTGCATCTTCCTTGCAAGTAAATCTCCAGAACTGCATTTGTTATTCCAGATTTGAGAGCACCACAGACCGTGGCATAGCAATGTCTTCTGCTTCTTTCACTGATCTTTTACCAGCTATTCTTAATATTCTGGTTGTCGTTTTTATCACTGCTGAGTATAAAGCTAACATTTTCATAGAAAATGTATGCTGAAAGATCTCTAGAGCAGTAGCAAGTGGTTTAGAGTCTCACACAATGTATGCATAGTTAGAATGATTCTCCTCATGTGCATCACTTGACATTTATCCGTATTGAACTGCATGTCATTTTATTGTCCTTTCACTGAGTATGTTGAAAAACTTCTGCAACTCCTCTGCCACTTCTAATTTTCCCTACTGCGAATAACTTAGTGTTATCAATCAGTTCTGTCACCTCATTCAGCTTTCCAGATTGTTTATAAATAGCATAAGCTGCAACACAGATCCTTTTAAAGCACTATTTTTAACATACCTAAATTCTTAAAAATGATCTCAATTCTCTACTTAGTATAATTTATCTAGTTAAAAGAAGTTGGTCAGTCAGAGGGCAACAGGAAGAAGAAGAGATCTGGTGCACAATTTTGTCAAAACCTTTTTAGAAAACCAAGTATACTTGGTTTGGTATAAAACTTGAATATCTCTATCTGTAACATTCACTGATTCCTGCAAGGAAAACTCTAATAACTCTAAGAGAGCTTTCTAAAGCTGTACTCTTTCTTTTTTCCATAGTATCTTATTAGCTAAAATCATAGTTTTTGGAAGACGGGCACAACTTTAATAGAAATTCTTCTGCAAAGGCTGTGTGTTATTTCAACAAGTTCTCCAAAGAGAAACAGATAAAAGACAGGAATGTTTAGAGCTCTGCCTAAGGGGGGATGATGAGCTGGTTGAGGGTTTATGGGATTAAGGGGCACACTAACATGGGTGATGCTGTTGTGGGTATTTATTACAAACTACCTGACCAGGAAGAGGAAATATGAGGCCTCCTATAGGGAGCTGGGACTAGTGTCATGACCACAAGATCTTGTTCTCATAGGGGATCTCAACCACCCTCATATCTCCTACAGAAACAACAGAAGCAGAGTACCTTGCTATAGATGAAGACAGCAAGGCACAAACATTCCATGAGGATACTGAAAAGCATTGATAATTTTCTGATAAGCAGTGAAGAAGCCAACAAGGAGGGATGCACTTCCGATGCACCTCGTACTAATAAAGAACAACTGGTTGGAGATGTGGAGGCTGGGGACAGTCTTGGCTGCAGTGACCATGAGATGGGGGAGTTCAGGATCCTGAGAGAAGGAAGCAGTGCTAAAAGCAGGATAACTCTGGACTTGAGAAGAACAAACTTTGGTCTTTTCAGGGACTTATGTGGAGGACTACCATGGGATAGGGCCCTAGACAGGAGAGTGGACCAAGAGAGCTGGTTAGTATTCAAGCATCACTTCCTCCAAGCTCAAGAATAGTGCATTCCTGTGATCGGGAAGTCTAGCAAAAGGAACAGGAGACCTGCATGGATGAAGAAGGAACTTCTGGCAAATTCAAATAGAAAAAGGGAGTGTACAGAAGGTGGAAGATAGTGACAGGCCACCTGAGGAACACAGGCACATCATCCAAGTATGCAAGGACTAGGGAAACCAAGGCCAATTTGTTGTTTTAACTGCAAAGAGACATTATAAACTAGAAGCCAGAACAAGCAGTTCTTTTCTCCTGAAAGGGGAAAAGAACCTGAAGTATTATTCTGAAATCCCTATTAACCTATGTAATTTTCATTGTAGCTAAACTAAAACCAGAATTGAATCAAAAAACATGCTAGTTCTCTTGCTTAATACAATCTCATTTTTATTAAACTGGTTGAACTTTATAAGTTTCATTCCCATTTGCAACTTTAAAGCAATGTCACTGTTGTAATGGAAAAAAATGTATCCTCTCAGGAAGGTTCTGGCTTCCTCTATGAAATGCTTTTCATAACCAGCTAACTCTAAATGAGCAATCCAGGTTTCAAATAACAGCCTAAGATGCACAATTCCCTCCAGTAAAAGAGTTCTCTCTTAACTATCAATATACTTAAGTATCGATCTGCAACCTTGCAACATATCTTGCTTCAACTCTTTAAATGAGCACCATGTTCTGCTGGGTGGTGCCATGTGTATTCATAGATTCCAGTCATGGTCAATGAGCAGCAATTAGAAAGTGTCTCTTGAGTAGCACAATTTCTAAAAATATTCTGTATGCATCATGAAAGATGAACTGAACTAAACCAATGTGAGTCTTCTAAAGCAACATGAACTGTGCATTCAGGAATAATTAGCACACTAGACTTCATAAATAGTATTAAACTAATTACTGTTTGCACCAGTAGTGACAGATGTGGTTGGAGATTATTAATTAGAGTGGACAATTTCTTGAATACAGCATACTAAATTCAAGGCATTTTCTCCACTGTATTGTAGATTCAAATGGCTGTTTGATGAGGCTCAGGATATATTACAAATTTTATTTATGAAAATGGACAAAGTACCAGATTTTATTTTCTCAGAAAAAGCCGTTGATTGTGAAGGCTATAATTATTTTTAATAATATATTTTAAATCCAGCTATTCAAAATCAAGGCAGCTATTCTACCAAAATGGTATGTTTCAAAAATATGCACACATCGGACAGGCAGGAAGTTTTACATTTGGTTAAACAAATGTAACTGATGGATTTTAAACAAATATGTAAAAGTTTTATGTGTGATAACATAAGCCCTTTCACACAAATTCAGATACTTAAACAAAGCTCATCTACTCTTGCTAGTAATTACCTAAGAGAGTGGGATAGCACCTCCAATATATTGTGGGGCTCAAAGCAGAGAGAGGAGGGACATGAAGCGTGGTAAAGGGGTCTGCTTCTCTCTCTCGGTAGAGGGAACAGGAAGATACCACAGTCCATTATAGTTTAAACAGCAGGAAGGGAAATTTAATATAAGGTGTTGACAGAAGGTATGGAAATTTCAGTAAATATTGTTGGACCACCACAAAAATAGTACATGTTTATGGCAGTATAAGACACTGAAAAACCACAGAAGTTAAACAACTATTTTAAAAAATTGAGTATTTTTTTAAAATGATGTCATAGCACCATTACTAACACACTGACAGTCATGTAGGGCAATAGGAATAGATAGATATTCATTGCTCACCTACATTTAAACTTTTTTTAGAGAATACGATTTGCCGTATTACTTAAAGAATTTTGAACTGTGTTAATATATAAATGCTGTAATATTTCCCCTCTGATTATTACTTTGTACTATTTCCCCTCTGATTATTACTTTGTAAGATTTTTGTAGATAAAGACACTTTTTTGGCTAGCACACATGCAATAGGTTGGGGGCATTAATGTAAATAAGCATTAAACAATTATTTAAATTCCAACTTGTATTTCAATTCTTTTTACTATTTTTACTTTTTAAGATTTTGCAACTGAAGCACAGACCAAATAAGATTCAACTTTTTAAAAAATATAATCTTTAAACTCAAGCATTTTTTTCTAGCCCAGTTTGTTAATGCCTGTCTATAGAAGTGACCTCTAATTAGCTAACCTTTTAACTACTATGTAGAGAGTGCCATGCTATTAATCAAATTCCCATATACACACAAATTTAAATTTGAAATTGGGAATTGAGCTGAAGCTGATGCAGTGGGAGAAGTTACAATGATGTGTCAATCACTACTTCAACCTCTCTAAGCTACTATTTGCTGACAGCTATTTTATAGTGTACTTGTTCCAGCTTCCGCTAGCTTAGTGCAAAGTTAATCATTTGACCAAATACCAAACAGACAACAAATCTTTAGTGATCTGAGAAGATTACAATATGCAGGTTTAGTAACTGTCATCTCATTTTTTGCAATCAAACAGTTAAACTGCAGCAAAAAGACATGCCATAACTGGCATAAAACTGCTACCCATGTTGACAATCTCGTCAGGAAGAGTATTGATGGAATGGGAGTCTTCAGCCCTCAGAGTCCTTTCATACCATACTAAAATATAACAAACAATGTGGTGAAATTTTCACTAATATATAGTCACCGACTTGCTTTGAAGTATGAGCTACGTATTTGTTTTCCTACTTCACAGGAAACTCCTTTTAAGATTTGCTATTTCTATACCTTAGGCAAATATCCTTCTCCCTCTCTTTGTAACTCCTCAACTAGCTGTAGAAAACTGAGAATGAATGTCTCTCTTTGAAAATTAAATCTCTCTATAAACAATAAAGATTTTTCCTGTCATATAGAACCAAACTACATTTTAAGACAGAATTCAACAGCTTTGAAATCTTCAAAACATTCAATTTATCAATGGAATTCAGCCAACTATCCTGCAACTGTTTAATTTGCTGCCAGACTTACCATCGAACGATGGATTGTCAACAGGGCAGGATGCTGTGTTATTGCTTCAAATGTTGATAAAACAGTCTTAATCAATTCTTCAGATGCAGCTTGCCCTATCGGTAGAAATCATATATTCCTGTATAAAATCCTACATTTCTTAACATTCTCATATATAAAAATACAGCAGTTTCATAGATTACCTTACCTATTGCTCCATCCAAATTTGTTTCTCCTGAATCTATTGATCTGATAAAATTCTACAGGGGGAAAAAAAAAGTATTTATGCAAAAGCACTCTAAAAGCAAAAAGTTAGAAGTGTTATGCATTTTTAACAGTTCTATACATTCGTTAGGTAACTGTTATATGGAATTCTTTAAGAGATTATATAAATACAAGAAGTAAATGTACCTAAACATAGGAAACATTCTCATAATTATTAAGATACAAACATATGAGCGCATTCACAGTCTAGTTGTTATAAGAGTTTTGTAAGTGTGCAGGGCTGCTGGACACTTAAAAGTAGGGAGCAGTAAGGGCTATTACCCTGACTTACATCAGGAATGATAACATTTCCCACTAAATAGGCAGTAATTAAATGTCTGACTTTATTGTTGACAGAAAGCTGTGTTTTCTGAAAAGACTTTGAACTGCCTTGGATATGGTTACGTTAAAATAACTCATTAAAAAGACCAAAGACCCTCGAGAAAATGCAATTTTCTGTTATTTGCACCATCTTTTTGATCTCCATGCATACTACATATGCTATGCATATACTTACATGTAGAAAGTACAAGCACAAAGGCATACTCTTCTGCTAAGAAGCACCTAAATAAGTAATCATTTTGAGGAAGAGGGACAATGAAATATTAATAACCTGGTATAAGAAAATATTATAATACCCATAGTCTTTTGCTTTTTGCTTTCACTCATCCGATTTCAGTGCTGTGCGCAGCTGTTTATTTCATAGGGAATGCAAAAGGTATCTTATTGACACTTGCTACAGAGGAATAATCCTCAACAGAATTTTTAAAAATGCCCTTATTTACTATCACAGTATTTAATAGAGAAGCTACTCTTTCTGATTTTCAGTTGCACACGTACTGTTATTTATTTATGTGACTTTTTGCTTTACTGTCAATTGCAATGTTGTTATTGTATTTTAAATTGGCTGAAGAGCCTCCACAAGTTACCTTTTCTCCATACATAAGAAACGTTACAAGAGTTCTTTTCTAATCGAAACAGTTAAAAATTGTTCATATATTTCATATTTTAAAAATATTTCAGCGTCAGTCACAAAATTAAATTGCGTCTGTTAAAAAAAAACATTTTTTTGCCTTCCTTTTCATTTTTAAGAAACTACTAGTTTAAATATAATTAATTTGTGTTTGGAGGGCAGTACATTTTTTGTTTGCTCATTTAGGAGAGTTTTACACTCCTTGAGCAATGGTGGGGAGTGGTGTGCATATTCCACGTAGGTTGAGTTGTGCGCTACGCACTCAACTAGTAGCTCCTGTTGGCCGTGCTCCTGGGGCAGAGCCTCCTGCCTTTCTCCTCCCTGCCTTTCTATTCACAGCTGAAAACACAAGAGGGAAGAACTGTCCCAACTCCATCTCAATCTCTTTGCACTGGAGTACTGAGGATTACAATGATTATGGAAACAATTTTAAAGGAACAAGGAAAAAAAAAGTTATTTCTCAAAGAATGTCTACAGGAAAATAATTATGTTTTTTCCTCCTACATATCAAGCACACATCTTTTCATTCCTAATCACTTCTCATTCTTAAGAATAAAATCTTTGGAATAAATCAGAAAAAATCCTGAAAGACTGACTGACACTCTTGGAGGCCTCAGTTTCATCACAGTGCTTAAAAAAGTATGAGTTGATGATCAAATGTACTCTGGAGATGTCAGTGGGGATGCTGCTAAACAAACAATCCCAGAGCAGACTGTTCGTTGGCAGAATGGAGAGTTGCTCTTCCAGAGGGAATTACATTAGCCACATCACAACACACAGTTCTACAAAATGAACTCTAATTTGATATGCACCATTAAGATACTATTTCTCCTTTTTATGTATAAATTCAAGTAGACTATATGCAAGACTCTGAGCTGCCTAGTTCCATCAATATAAAAGGAGAAGCTGCAGGAAATATTCAGCAGGAGTTTTCTAAGGGGCTTCACTACTCACTGTTACCTATAACATGAGACCAACCAAACTTTTTTTTTTTCCCAAATCTATCCCCAATTATAAATATATAACTTATTATTATACTACTTCTGTAGTCAAAAAGTTCCAACTATTTGCAGAGAGACAGGGTTCAAAATGGGGATGGTTGCCCATTTCTGAATAAGTCCAAAACCACAGTATCACAGAATCTAAAATTTATGCATACTGATAAGTCTGCTAAAAATGGCATTGGAGCCAAAGGGACTGAAATATGAACTAAGTGAAAAATTACGTCTTTAGTCAGTAATTCAAGCAAGTTGGAGGAGCTTCAAAGGAAAACCAATATTCTACCCGGTCTGCTGTACCTACATTGTTGACAGAAGACTTGCAACTTCTGGAAGGTTGGTCCAAAGCCATTAATATATCTACTGCCTATTTACAAACACTTTGTAAAGAAGAGAAAATAATACAACCACTACGGTTTATTATTGTTTGTTACTTCTAATTGCTTTTTTCTATTAACAGCTCGTGGACACCAATCACAGGCCAGTAGAGCTATATGAAATCCACATTTTCTTGGAAACAAAGGACAAGGAGAAAGGGAAATGAATCTGAACAGTAACTTGTAATCTAGCTGTTTGTGGAGAAACACTTCTGCATGCTAGCATGGAAGTAAATATATGAGTACTTAAAAGTGTTTGCTTAACACTGACATGTGACTTTTAGCATATGATTTGTCTCATTTGTCAAGAAGAACTGTTTCTGTAGAAGGAAATTACATTACAACAGCATCACTTCATTTTAACTATACTGTTTTATAGCACACTTAAAATCCCAGTTCCACTGCTACAGCTAATGCCATAAATAGGTTGTGGATGTTACACAAGTATATTAATTCTGTAGTTTATAATACTCAGCTTTTCTTCAACTAAATAGAGTGTAAAAGTACTGGCAAGAAGAAAAGATAACAAAAGGAAATAATATCTAAACACAGATTACATTATAATTTATTTTTCATTTCTACTCATGCCCTAAGATTAGAAATCTAGAAAGAATATTGTGTACAACTCAGAGTTAGACTTTCCTACATTAAAATAAAGCATAAAAAAATCTCCATTTAATACACTGGCATAAAGGTGCTCTATACTTGATAACAGGATTTCTTTTAGACTCTGTCTATTACTACAGAAAACATTTTATGATAATATACACAGTTTTTAATAGAAGCTAAAAGATTAGCCTGAGAATAAAATTCTATTTCTCTGATTTATAAATGTTAATTATATTAAAATTACTGCCCAAGCTGTACATACATGCATTATTTTCTAAATAAAATTTAATTTAACAAAAGGTTTTACTCACAAGTAAGGTCCCATAATTGAAAAGAAATTCCTCTGTTACTATCTGGAGACGAAATACCTATTTGAATTTAACAAAATTTGTTTTTTTAATTACAATAAGTTCATATCTTACATCCACAAAAAAGTAAAGCATGCATTTCATATTTATGTTACAAAAAAAGACAAAATATATACTTTTTTCTCAGAGTTGTCTTACACAGGATAAGATTTACCTCTTTAATGCTCTTACTTAGGTGGGATACTCACTGACACTGCTACATTAAGAGACAATATACTTAGTTCATTCTGACTATAAGCAGCAGAAATTGCATTTTGGGAAATTGCAACAAGTTTGGGGCTTTGGATTTTTTTTGTATGTGTGTTTTTTTCCCTTTCTTTTCTTCCTGGAAGGAAAGGCGCACCTGGGATGTGACGAGATGGAGCAGTACGGGCATCATGGGAAGGCAGGTCTTCAGCTGCCTGGCCTGAACTGTTGACGGGTGCTTACGGCCAGAGACGTTGGCCAGGGCACTGAGAATGTCACCTGCAGAGAACAACAATCGAGACCAACCTAACGTCATTCGTCTACTAATCCAAAGCAAATGATAAACCATCTCTGTTCCACATTCAATCTCATCTTCCCCATCCTGCTGAAATGAGTGTTCATGTGACCCCACATATTTTAGGGTACTGATCGAAAGCTTTCCTAGTTTTCAGTGATTTTCAGTGAGGTCCATTTCCTTCTACAGCTAAGGGGATAGATGCTCAATGCTACCTCCAGTAAAAGGAAGAGAATAGAAACACAAGGCAAAGGTAGAAGGGAAGATGAAACTATCCCTTATAGCAGGATGGTCAGATATACTGGCTTAAGTGGCTACATGAGCATGGATTTATACTTTTGGGAAAAAGAAAAAAAAATAAAAAAATTCTCCTTCCCTTAGAAAATCCCCTTGGCAGACACACACATGCCAGCTTTAAAAATCACAAATGCTATCTAAAGCAAAAGGAATTTTTATGGAGCAAATAAAGAGGCAACAACCAGTCAGTGAGAGAACCTAAGTTACCTCCTAAGTTACCAATATTGAGGGAACAGAATTCTTATCACAGTAGTAAAAACTTGTGAGACTTGTGAGGCATTAAAAAATAATATCAGGGAATATTATGCTGAGTTTATGGTACATTCAGTATTGGCTCAGAAAACAAGACACCTTCTGCATGGGATTAAAATAGAAGAAGCAAGAGAGAAGTGGTAGCTCACATGCAAAGAAAGATTACAGTGCTTATAAAAATATTAAAACCTAAAACTATTAAAAGCTAAATCTTGTGCTTGAAAGAGCACTTACTAAATATCTTCCTTATAGAAAGAGCTCCACAAAATTTTAAAAAGCTAATCAAATAGGCATGAAAAAACCAAAGGACTTGATTCAGTATTTCACAAAAATTTCATGCCAGAAAAGGCCCTTCCTTACAAAGTCAGTCATCAAACTAATTCAAGTTGCATAACACCAGCGCTTTTCTTCTGCTCCTGTGCAGTTCAGTTTTCACATAAGCAGGATGGGCAAAGTCTGGCACTAAATTAGAGTGTAAAAAAAGTAGGCTTAAACATTTGACTTGTTCTACAACAAATTGCTCAAGAAAATGGAAGTGCTACTTAAAACTTTCCAATACATGAGATAAAATACTGTCCTTTCATCAACACATTCCTGTGTTGAATTAATAACAATGCTGTGATTTACCTACACATTAGTGGTTAATAGCAGATACTCCAATCAACTCAACTCCCACCATCTCCCTACATTTTAAGCTGATATAGTCATCATTTTTGTCAACTTTCCAATTAATAAATAGACAGTTACTTCATTTTTCACTGTGAATTAAGCCATGTATATTTATTTCATAAAATAAGTATAAATACAGAAAGAAAAAAACACTTGTTTTTTGAAGAAAACTTGAAAATCTTTAAAAGTTTTCCCTAGATTTTCCTAGATTTCATTTACTGAAATACATCCTTAAGGCAAAATTCTTTTTTCTATTTGCTAATCCATTTAGTTTATAGCTACATCTGGTGGAGGAAGATGGAATTAGAAAGATACTCAAGCAAATTTATATTAAAAATTAGCTATGAATCATTTCTAAACCAACAGTGAAGTTCTTTTTTTAAGTATCCCCCTCTGTAAATCATTTTTCGTAGGGGACCATAACTTGTACCCTCTTAAGAAGCATTTGTTCCTTCCATACTCTCTGTAATAAAAATTCTTCTGGCAAATATGGACAGACCAACAACAGACAGAAACAATCAAAACACAAATCTGGTTTGGAAAGGAAAA
>JAUBOD010000387.1:210486-222029 GCA_032353885.1 Nothura maculosa | reverse complement strand
ATATATTTGCAACAAGGTAAAATCTGCCTTGTCATAATAAATACAGTTTCTTTTAAAACTGCAGCATAGCATCTAGCTCTAGCGACCCTTGCAGTGTTAGCATTTTTTTCTATATTCTAGCAACAACTTATACCCAGTGAAAAAAACATCAAATATCAACTCTTAAGAAAATAAATTTATGAAAATAATTTTGTAATTTAATAGGAAATGATACACATCAGGATACTACTCCCATTCTCTTCCTGAAGACTCCTGGGATATTCTCTTTTATCACCCCATTTACCTTTCTCACTCTACCTTTTCTCTATTAAAATTGTGATTTTTTAAACCATTTTCTTGATAATGATTCAGATTGAACACACCAATCTCATGTTTTCTGTTTTTTCTCCTCCTCTCTTTCCTTCTTTCCCATCCATCCCTTCCTTCTTTCCCTCCTCCCAATCCCTCTATACCCCACTCCCTCTTCTTTCCTTCTTTCCCCTCAAGCCTCCTTCCATTTCCTCCCAGTTCTTCTTCCCTTCCTCTGTCTCCCTCTTCTTCCATCCTCCCCACTCCTTTCCTTTCTCTCTCCCTTTTCATTTCCACTCTTTTGGTTTTTACTCTTCCTCCTTCCCCCCGTCTTGCTTCCTACTGCATCTTTCCTTTCCTCTAACCTCCCTTCCCTTGTTCTTCTCTTCTTACTTCCATCCTTCCCTCCTTCCTAATTAACTAGAGTAAGCAACTAATGCTAGTTTCTATTTCAGCTTCTTCTCTAGTTGCCCAATCAGCCCAAATTATCTCCTATGACACCCAAGCTCTGTTGTACTCCCACACTTGCCTCTCACTGTTCCCTCTGCCAGGCCTCTGTTTTCCAGTGATCTCATCCCACTATGAGAGGTCTGGGCATAGTCCAGGACAGCACAAATTTACCTGCTAAGCCCAAGCAAAGCACTATTTGAATACAAAAAAAAACCCTGTACAAACTTCTAAGTAGCTTTTCTTCTTTTCAAAGGCTCAAATACTAGTGCAAAATTTGTGCAGATTTCCACAAAACTGGCTGAAGGTGATCTGTGGCACATTGGCAATTTTGCTGAAACTTTAAGTCTCCATCTTAAAACACAAAGGGTGGCAGAAAGAAGCACTGATGCTCCCTCACACAAAATCCTGCCACCTTTCCTTAAAGCATGAGGCAATAAACTTCCTGCTTTCTATAAAAACTGGAATATCTGGGTTGAACTTTTTCAGAAAAATTGCCTGAAGCAGATACTCAACATTTAAACTTCATTCCAAGTGACAAAACCTACTCACAGATATGTCCTAGTGCATCTCTCCTTGTCCTACGTTTTATAAGGAAAGTTTGTTCTTAAATTCTTTCCATCTGGGGAATATCTTTAGAACATTGAGAAAGCATCTGGTACAACTGGGTCTCAATCCCAATTGAGTTCTTAGGGTTTACCCTCCAGCAAGTACTAAGCATCAATACATGAAATAATGCACTAAGGATTCCAATGAAAAATATCCAGTCCTGGGGTAACTAAGAAACTTCGTGAACCTGATGTCAATTCAAACTTAATGTAATAAGAAAATACCATCTTTCCACCTTTATATATAGGAAGATACTTAAATATTTCTCAAGAAAGTATGAAAAGGTAAGATTTGTTCAATAACCAACTCAATTTACCTAGAATTCCTGGCAGCTCCTGTACAATGTGATAGATGAGAAGATCCAAGCATTTTGACAGGTATTCATTGCTGCTCTGCTGCTCCTTTCCTGGTATGGCCTTTCTGCTGTCTCTTTCAATATACATCACGAGTCTACATTTAAGTAAGTACAAATATTATCTTTCATACAAAATAAATGATACTACATCTCAAAAATACTACTTAAGCAGATATTTCTGGTATCTGTGGTTACAATCAACATGCAATTTTGTTGAAAGTTCAGATTTTTCCTTTTAAATAAATCGCTTTTAAAAGTAACACAAACTACCATGACAAAAAAAAAATAGCTAAAAAAAGATATGATAACATATGGAGGGGAGCCCTTCTCAGAATTGATAGGGATGACTTATTTTAAAATCTACTTTATTTTGAAGCTTATGCATACATAATACAATCAAAGCAAGTATAGTTTAAGTCCCAGGCAAGCAAAGAGATCCGAAGTCTAATTAGCCTTACATCCTTTCGCTGGTAATTAGATGTCCAAGATTTCTCCAGACAATCTCTCTGCTTACATTGCAATGGACACATGCTGTATAGCTATGCTACTCTGCATAATGGCATCTTCTATAGGAAGTCACAGTCACTGATTTATTAGTCATTGGCAAACTTACAAGAAGTTGCTTTAAAAATACACCTATTACAGAATGCTTCAGGCAATGTTTAAAATGCTCTTTTGAACAGACAGGAGGGCCTTTAGGGGCTTAATATCGACATCGTTGCTTCAGATTCAAACTCCCTGGGTGTGTGATGCAGGAAACCATCAGTCACTTCTGAGTGAAATCTGTGCCCGGGATTTTAAGAAGATTCTTCAGTACCATCCCTTGTGCTACACACACTTAAAATCAACACTCTTTCCTACAAGTATGGAAATAACTGACAAACTGTTTCAAGAGTATGGAAGAGAACAGCAGCACCTCCAAACAGAAATTTCTACGCTACCAAATGCATATATCCATGAAGTGGATATACTCATTGAAATAAGAATTACCCAAGAATACATTTTCCAGGATTAGGCCTCTAAACAACACATGAACACACTACAATTTGGCAGCTCCTTCCTGCAGCTTTCTATAGAGGTAGGAACAGAGAGAAACCAAAGGGCCTGTTCAGTAACTACCTTCTACATCTGCAATAGCCCAGAGGGAATCCATTGAACTCCACTTCCCAAGACTACATGGACGTCTTCTGTTTTTCCTATCTCTGGAAGCTAGATTCAATTATAATGAATTTTGGCACGTGTGGTAGACATATACTATTGAAAATCTGACTATACACTTTAATCTTACTCCTAAAAGATTTAATTTTTTTTAACATATGAAAAGAAATATTTTAAATCAAAATCTTATAAAATTTTCTACTCTTTAAATAACAGCACAATATAAGTGTATGAAATATATACATTATGTAGAAATGGATACGATTACATAGCATATTATGAAGAAACTGACACTATCCTTTCATCTTTCAACAGAAGTTTGCAATTCACATTTCAACTACATTTCTATGAGGATGCACATATCAGATTTTGCTTTCATTTAAAGGGTAAACTTTAAAGCTAACATATGCTCCCAGGAATTAAAAATATGTGATGGGAATTTCCAAGAAGACTCGCACTACTTATCCTTCAGTACCAAGGAAATAAAAGCATTGTACAAACACAAAGATTTTGTACAACATGTTGCAAGACTAACATTTTATTCTGCTTGATATAGAGACTTTTAGATAAAAAGGGCAATAGATAAACACCACACTTGAAATACAACTTTATGATTGTGCCCCTCTCAATTTTATCAACATGAATTTCATCAATCAATCTTAAAAGTAACATATCTGTACAATATACAAAATTTTCTGTCCTTATTGGCATACAGATTGTTCTATACTTTGAGAGCTTTTGTGGTCCAAAGACACATTGAAGGTGTAGAACCTGGAAGACAGTTCTGAGACAAAATAAAACAGGAATGGTAGAAAAATAGGGATGCTAGAGAGGTGTAGAGAAAAGGTGAGTATAAGAAGAAGGAAAAGGGAATTGCTCCAGGATATCTGGAGTATATGGAAAATTAAGACATTATTGTACCCAAATTCTCTCTCAGGACATTTGATAGAACCTCCCTCCAATTTCACTCACTTGAAGATGCAAATTTCTCCAGTTCCTAGTTGACCGCAGTAGCTTAAATGGCAAAGTCTGGAAAAAATTAGGTTACTGCTAAGATGCAATACTGTGAATGGAGTTGAAGGGACAAATTCCTGCTTGTCAGCCCTACAATAAGGGAAGTAACTTCGGGCAAACAGAGAGCTCTCAGCTGGGATATCAGAAAGAAGGATAACAACCAAAGCTCATCTCCTGAGTTGATTTTTGCCAGGGCATGCACTCTGTTGCCAAAGGCAGCTCTCCACTCCCTGCTCACTTGTGCCAGCCTCAAAAAGGGCTCAAATGGAGCACAAGTCAGCAATGACAGCAGAAAATGAGAAATTGGGAAATACATGCAGAAATCTGTAAGACACATCATTGAATTCTTTCACTCCACTCACCACTGTTAAAAGCTTATTTGCATTACTACATCCAGCTTTAGGTATGCCATTTCAATAACAACGTGGATCATTGGCAATAACAAGAATGACAAATGGTTTAAAACTTTACTTCCTAGCAAGTGACTTGCACCTCATTCACAGTGCACAGTAACATCAAAGGTGAGGTACATCAAGGCAAGTGAAACGGCCACCTAGCTAGTAAGCCCTTCCATGACAAAGATAAGACCAGAAGATACCAGAAAGAAGCACTCAGAACAACTAGAAGAAAGGAAAGAAAGGTGAGAATTTCAGAGAGTTAACAGCATTGAGTAACAGGAATGATGTCCAATATTTCAAAAAAAAAGGTTCAACTACAACTTCACCAGCATCAGAATAGGGAAGAAATGCACGTCCCTAAGACCTGCTGCCCGATGACTGCACTTAAAGCAGGAGGTCTCTCACCCGTAGCCTTCTCTGCTCCAAGAGGTTCCTTAGTTCACTAAGCTCAAAGAGTCTGACAGAGCTCTGATAAGGCCTTGCCTTGCACATCACGCCTGGCATGCTTTGAGCGACTGTACAGACACCTTGCCCAACGACTCAAGAACATGTTTTCACTCAGCCTCTGCTAGCAAAAATGATCAAGTTACTTAACGGGCATTTAGTACAGTGCATTTTTTATTTTTCTAGAGCTTTATTTATTACATTTGATACAATTTTATAAATTGTATCAAAGTTTTCATTTTTCTCTCAAATCATTGACTTGTGAGAGTTATTGCTTCCTCCAGCTTTCCATTTACATGCCTTCTCACTTGATTGAATTTCACTTATCAGACTTCTAATATTACTTTTAAATTACATTCAAATATTACATTTAAACAAGCAATGTTAAGGTTCTCCTTTTTATTCATTAATGAACTACAGGAAAGGCTATGACAACAATTACAATTGGCACTTCTAACATGCTCTAATTTTAAAATAACTGCTATTTAAGGCAGAAGAGCATCTTGGGTTCTGATCAGCAAAGCAACAGCTTTAAACTAAGCTGTGTCTACCTATACCCACAGCCTTTAACTGGTGAGATCAACAGTTTGCATTGCAGCCCATTCGTCTTAAACTCTGTTGAGCAAAAGCTGGCATTACGTTCTTCTCCTTCCGTATTGCCATCCATGATCTGTCTGAAGAGCAATCTTTACAGGGACACACTGAAAATATTCTAGTAGGCTACTTGAGAACAGTTTAGTTGTGATGCTAGTTTTAGTTATTGTTTTAACCATGAACGATGTAAGCTTGAAAATCACGATTTATTTTGTCTTTCTGCCTTGTATACAAAGGTTTTTCAATCGGGCCAGAGAGCGAGATCACCAAATGAGATTCTTTCTTCCTCTAAGAAACACACAGTGAACAACACCCTGGCACCTCATGCACCTGCTGATGGATACAGAGGGACACTGCTGCTGAGCTCCTTAGAGCAGAAAGGGTATTTTTTTTGTTGTTTGTTTGTTTTTAATGGTTGTAAATTACTAGCACTGTGCAGGCATTATTACAGAAAAAAACGCATCACAGTTAACTGGGGAGAATCAGTGAATAGCAACTAATTTTATTTTCTTAATTGATAATAGTATCACTAATGTTATTAGTGAAAGTAACAACATTAAAAGCGTAACTGTAACTGAGCAACCACCATGAACATCATATTGATGAGGGAATTTTCAAAAAGAAATCGTCAAGTCTTTCAGGCTCTTAAATCTCTTTCAAGCACAATGCCTAATTTTTAACTACTTTTCAGGAAGTCAACCATTACACATGGGCAGGACTTCGATCTTTTCTAGAAAGCTGCAGGAAAAAGGAGATGAAATCAAAACTGAGCAGTAGATTGTGACCAGTACACAAACTGGCCTCAGATTGTAGACTCTGAACAAACACTGATGATTTTGTCTAACTCAAATATTTTTTATTCTCTGTTTGTATTTTTAAACAGTCATGGTGGTCTATCAAAGATGATTTTTCTCTGTAACATCATAAAACAGCAAAATGTTTGCTCTCTCTCTCTTCTGAGCTTCTTTTTCCTTTAGTTATTGCTTTATGGTCATTTATTTGATTCTTTTCTTCCAGAGCTCTTATTTATAGAACATTGATACTTGCATATGACCCACAAAAAAATTGATATCGTGCATTATGGCTCCTGGAAAAAAAACACGAAGGCAGTTCCAAAGCTGGAGGCAATTCAGTCACATCACAGCAGCAGACTTGTCACATGCCACAACAGCATCACAGTGCCAGAAACTGGAAGTTTGCACCGAGTGCTGCAATAGAGCAGTTATAGGCTCTACTCACGTCCCTATAGAACAAGTAGCTTCCTCTTATGATTAATCATAACCAAGTGCAAAACAGACAATTCTTTTCTTGACAGTCTCATAAAGGCATTCATATTATATAGAAAATAGTTCACTTCTAAAACATTGATTCAAAAATATCACATATTTAAAATCATTCCAGGTATGACTTTGGAAATATACATCACGTCTAATCGTATATTCAATGTTCACCTTACCTTGCTTGACAACTGAGTAGCAACATCTCCCTGTTATTAATTAAAACTTGTAACAGCACCAGAAAGGCTTTTGCTCGAATGAAAGTTGAAGGACTTTCAAATAAACGAATAACTGTAGTCACAAAATCCTTGGTGGGAATAAAAAAAAGTGCATTCATGTTATTTTATGAAAAATAGTTTTAGTCTTTTGCTATATTTTTACTATATTTTTGTAATTTAGTTCATAAACAGTGTTCTTAATATCACGGCTGATTAGCACAGGCAATTAAAGTTCACTTCTTTAACCAGGTCAATAGACCATGGAGCATGAGCTTCATCTCCTCTAGTGAGAACCTGCTGGGGGAAATTTCTGAAATATAACCTACTTAAAGCAAACGACAAAACATAACAAAGTGTTTATTTTTGTATGAAATAATTCAGAAGAGCCCTCCCCTTCCCCAAATACAACAGGGAACTGTGTAAAGCAATTTGCAGGCATCAGTCTGCCTGCTAACACTGGCAGACCCAGCACAGTGACAAGATGCAACTCCAGGCCAAAGCACAGAGGACGACATCTATTTGTAGTCCTCATGCTCTAGAAAAGCAGAACTTTTTAATATTATTTTGGGTTGGTTACCATGGGGTAACATAGCATAGTCAATTAAAATGATCTGCATCAGACTTTTCTGGGAGTCTTTTAATGACGTGGCTTAAGATATAAATGTGACATTTTGTGTCAGTCTGGGGACATCCAAACAGCAACAGTTCATCCACAGAAGGCCTGTAGCACATCCCTGCTGACCTGCAGAGCTCGACATATCAGAAAAGCCAAAATTGCTGAAATACTCTCTATTCATTAATTATTAACTGTTTCACTATCATATTGTTCTTCTGTGCCCTGCAACTGTTTGGTGTATCCATGGAGACTCTGCAGGGTTCGGACACTCTTTCCATTGCAGGTGAACACACTGTCTCCAGTAAAAAGATCACGGTTTTATACTCAAGATTGTCAGTAATACAGGAGAGGAAATTTAAAGTATATGACAAAATGCAATGCAAGGAAATGAAAGGCGTGGCATTTTTTTTATAGAAGGGGAAAAAGTCAGTTCATTATTTCAATATACGAGAAGCTATGTTACCATAGCAATCTTTGTTGTTTTGTAATTTCATGTCAAGAATTGCAAATATCTCCATAATATTACTTTAAAAGTTAAGAGTTATAATGATTTTACTAAAACATATTTACATCTATTATTAATTCATACTCATATTAATAAAAGTTTTGATAGAAGAGGTTGTTATTTGCCTTTTTTTTTGGAAAAAGACGAAGAATCATAAAAGGTAACTGAAACAGAGAATAACATTTTAAATATTTTTTTCTTCCAGCCATAACTGAACATGACAGATAAAAAGAGACTATGACTAATAGCCCAAGGAATCAAAGAAACAATGCATTTATATCCAACTTTATATCCAACTATTGCTTTAACTTTGTCATGATTTTAATATGGAAATAAATATGTAAATATGGCACCCATTATTTCTGATGACATAATAATAATTTTTTAAGTCATAAAAATTAGAAGATCTTTTGCAAAGTCTATTACCTTTCATTTTGTCAACAAGTAAGCATGTGATTTTCTAGAAAGAAGAATCAATCAAGTTTGCACACTCAGTGAAGAATTATAAAAATGTTATATTAGAATAAAAAAAAGTCTGACTTCTGGAATAATCTAACTTCTTCTAAAAAATTACAGTAATGAGTTTTGCTTATTTTCAGATGAATTGTTTCAGACAGATAAAAATAATCGGTGATGTTATTATCTGCTGCTAGAGGTTGTGAAATGGACTTGATTCTGTTTATCGCCCTCATACTTTAAGAAAATCATACTAGCACTTTTCCAAGGCAAGTAATACAATGGCACTGCATTGGAGGAGTGAGGAGGAAACAGTCCTTCCTAGCTGCTGTAATTCCCTGCAGATTTAGAGAAGTGTAAAGGACCACAAAATTGCATTTCTCTTTTTTCTTCTTCAGCATTTTATTTTGTACCTGGTTTTATCTCTGTTTTTGAGAGAAGTAGAAAACAAGGCCAAGTTTAAGTCTTTCGAGCTAACAAACACATACAGAACTAAATGCCTTTCATGCTGAATTTATATCTTAATGTATCTTTCAATATATTAGTTTTCAGGTGCATCAAGAGCCACAACCTTGCTTGTCATTATCTCCTGAATACTGAGGTCCTTTGCAGTGGCGTACAAAATGGAAGACGGGTTCACAACACACCTATGACATTTCATTGAGGATTAAGCAGGGATTTTAAACTTAGGACATTTCATCTATTACTGTACTGCACTTCAGGATAATACTTTATATTATGTATAAGTATATTTAAGAGTTTCAGAGTTGAAACTGAAAACTTGGATAAAAACAGTTCATTATAACTGCAGTATTAGAAAGGGGGTCCTTTTAGCAATGTAGGTCTTCTATAAGCACGGAACTCTTCACAGAAAACATCATGATGTAGCCATTCTTGTCACATATGGCATTCTTTCTCTGAATGCTCAAGTGAATATTCTTTAAATACACTTCTCTGAATATATCACCGATTCACACTGCAGTGCACTATCAGAAAATCGACATTATAGAACAATTTGCCACCTGTTAATATTGTTGTAATGGGCAGCTTAGGGCTAAGCTAACACACACTTAGAATGAGTTGGCAATTCTGACAAGGCATGAGGTGAGTGATCCTATGCTGAAAAAAGTGATTATTTGAAGAGAGCAGATTATTTTTTAATTTAAAAGTTGTTTTGAAAATGGCATGCATAGAAACTAAACTAACTCTTCTCTAGTAAAGCCTAATGAATTTTTTATAGTCAATATGAATATCAATTTATGACATAAATTAGGATAGGAGATCTGATAAAAACATGAGCTGGAGTTCCAATTCGCTTAATGATTTTTATTCTCTATGAGTAGAGATCAATTACTTTTGTTTGTGAATTGCACAAACTTATTGCCAAAAAATAAATACTATTTTTCTAAAAATAGAATGTGAAAGATTTTGATTTGATGATCAAAACAGACAGCTTTCAATTATCTCTTCCAGAAATTGAATTAGACATACATAGAACTTGTGATTTTGCTCAATGACACTAAAAAGAAAACCTGTTTAAGTCAACATAATGGCGATTTCTGCAGGACATTGCACTTATAATACTGGCCTAAGGTCTTCTAAGGAGAGTATAATCCAAACACAGTTTTAGATTCAACCAGGACTCTAATTATTTCCCTTTCAAATGTTTAAGTGAAATATGTCAAGGTAGTTGTCCTCATGCATTTCTCATTGTTTTTCCTTGTGGCCATTATCAGTTATTGCATAGCTAGAATTTTCCAAATTGATTGAATTCTAGTTGCAGTAGCAATTGATGCACTCATTAGTACTTACTCTTGAGGGTCTGTGAGTGCTAAAGAAAAACTATACACCTCATTAGTTCATATTTTTGTTTGCTTTAAATATAATCAAACAGATAAATAATCTATGTTACAACAAAGGTAATACTTTTCCATAAGTAGTAATTTCTGAGGAATATTACTGGGCCCTTAGAATGTTTTTCTCTATTATGACATTAAACCTGCATTTACTAGATTATGGAAAATGGAAATATCTGTTCCTCATTTTGTGCTATTCACAGACTTGAGTGCTGCCAAGTTAAACATGCTGAGAAACAAAAACACTAGTGGAAGAACCTTTAACTTTCCATTAATGAAATTTTGAGCAAGTGAGTAATATTGAAAGCAAACCTTTTCTTGAATCAGCCTCTGTAGATGAATGCCACATGACAACATAGCAGAAAACATGGTGAGCATGTACTGCTGAACTCTGCATATTCCAGTCGCCAGGGAACTTAGCACAGCTGTTAGTCCCACCTTTTCAATGACACTCTGGAAAGCACTGGGTGAGTAACGAGTAATTCTGCACAGAGCCTATAAAAGTAAATAAAAGTCCTAATAAATAACATTTTTAAATGTTCAATTACTAAAAAAACAGAGAACAAAAACACATGATGACAACTTTCCTAATGATATAGGAATAAAGAGAATTCAGGATGTTTCAACTGTAAGGTAAATATTAGAAGAAAAGGCCATGTCTTGTTGGAGACCTGGAATTTGAGATGAGTTACTATGTACCCCATGCAACCGAGATTGAGATCTCTGGTCCATCACCATCAAGCGGTGTAACGTCACTCTGCTGCCTTTCCCTCTAAGGATAAGAACGATGGAGAGGCACGATCTGAGCTTAGGTCTTCTCTCAGTACAGAATGCAGGTGGTATCAGATAAGAGAGTAGCAGGAATGGAGCACAGACAGTAGGAAATGACACATCTCTCAAATTCAGGTCTGATAAAGGTAAGCATCTTCCTTCTGTGTCTTAGCTCCTTGCATCTTTCCCACCATAATGTCATATATAACAGTTTATTATGTAGAGTCCACCCAAAAACAGGTTCTATTTGCCTCAGAGGAACTACTTTTAACCTAGGTGCCTGTTAGACAACAGTTTACTACAAAAAATATACATGTTGTTCTCAAAATGGCTGGCTTACAAATCCCAGTAATTTCTAAATCTAGCATGTTCAGAAACTAAAAGCTGAGCTTCACAAACAAGAATGATTTTGCTCCTACATCTCTAAAATCTTACTCAAGGAAACAAAGAATATTCAACGACAACTTAGTCTTTTAATAATAAAATTAAAACCAAAAAAAAATTCACTCTTCAACATCTCAGAGGCCACTACAGCAC
>JAUBOD010000387.1:103347-113365 GCA_032353885.1 Nothura maculosa | reverse complement strand
GGGAAGGAGAGAGGGGAGAGCTCTCAGAAATCCAGAGAAAGGGAATTGCACCAGGAAAATGCTAAAACATGGAAGGATTGGAACAAACTAATAACCTTTTGGTATTTACCCAACAGATATTTAAGTATTTTTTTTCTCTTTTCCTTTTTATCAGAACTTTGATTCACTCAAAGAATCAAGTTCATAATCCCTAAAATCAGGTAGAATCAAGTTCATAATCCCTAAAATGGAAGCATTTAATTAATTTAATTGGCTGTAATTTGCTTGTAGAAGTTTTTCTATTTGCCTAGAATTAAAAATTGCTTAGACTACAAAAATAGTATATCTGTAACACAGATATCTATAACGATTTGGCTCAATTGTATTTTAGTGTATCAGTTATATTAATGTCTAATTAATCTGCTTGGGTTTAAAGTGTTATATTTAACTCAATATAAAATTAAGTTACCACCTGGGGTAAGAGGAAGCAGCAGCAGTTTTATGCCTGTTGGGTGAAATCTCAGACTTCAGTGAACTTATACAACATAAAAGATTTTTCAGGTATTTAAATATTTAAATATTTCTGGCTTTTTGATTAAAAATGCAAAAAAAAAAAAAAACCCTGTCTAGAAGCATTGATAGTATCTTCTATAAAACCTATTTGTGAACTCTCAGGATGGGGGATGACTTTAGTCTTTGCTCAGCCCTTCAGAAAAGGGATGGGAGGGAAAGTGCAGGGGAAGATCGTATCATTATCTTATGTAGCCCTGAGAATGTTGTCAGGATTTATATGATGTACTGAGATTTAGTAACACAGCACTGTAATTACCGAGTCCTGTTTTGCTAAATAAGAGGTTACGTCAGAGCTCGATCCTGTTTCCTGCTGACATTCAGATTTTGAAGTAACAATAGGAGTTAATGACAACAGCATCATACTAAGTTGTCTTTCCAGTTACTCATTAAGATATATTTTTTCCAATAGTTAAGCCTTGTGAATTGCTCAGAAGCACTCAGGTTTCATTATATGGTAGAGAAGAAAAATTGTTCTAGTTGACTTGTATTCCACTATGAATTTAATCTTTCTTGTCCTATGCTTTCACAGAAATTTTTCTTATGCAGTAAAATTGTATTCATTTGTTTTAAGAGTGGGTGTATGTATTTCTTTTTCCCCTTTTAAAATCTTGCCGGCATTTTCTCTTGTGTTTCTCTTATTCACCACATTTTATGGTGTGGGAAGCTAGTTTACTTTGCTGTGCAGATTTATGTGCTTGAAACTTCCTCCTGCTCTATATGTCAGCTTGTTTCTTTTGGAAACTTATTTAAAAGAACAGAGACTTTAAAAGTTTGGGGTTTGTTTCAGGGAATTTACTTTTCATGTTCCTGAGATCCCACCAATGTGGGGATAATCCATGTGACTGTGTTGACTCTTAGTTTTTCTCTTGTGAGGAACGCATTCCATCCAGAAGAGAGAAAAAACAGTTGTTTGCACAATGTACAAATGCACAAAAGTAGTTGAAAGTTTAGTGAGGGTCAACAGATACATTTAGAAGATCCTCATGGCTTTTAGGAACTCAGATTGTTGCAGGCACTAAGGCACCAGCATGGACATAGTGACCAATTAGAAAGGCAGCAAGGGGAGAGAAGCAGCTCACATCTTGCAGATTTGTCCTCAACTTTGCACTGTGGGGTTAAGGTGCCTTTGTGGGAAAGTCAGCTGCCCTCTGAGGGCTGCAGGCTCATCTCAAAATGCTGCACGCAGCTGCAATCCTGCCTTTGCCCAAGCCCTGCACAGAGAGCCTTGCTGCTCCTGCTCCTGCTCTGAGAACCAAGGGAACCAAGCGTGGAGCCCAGCAGCCCGGGAGCAGAGCAACAGGCAGACACGTGTAGTGGTAGCTTGTTATTTACACAGAAGTCTGAAAACTGCATTTTTTTCAGAATCAGAAAAAAAAAGAAAGGTAGTGTGATATCACAGTGTATCAATTGTGTGCTTGACTCTGAGTAAGTACTAAGAGGTCAAGAGAATGACTGGTGTTGGAGTTCCCACTTCTGATTTACTAGCACATGCAACACAAACAATGTAGCCTGTAACCAGTGCAGACTCTGCCCGTTCATACTGGGCGTTTCTTTGTGGTACTGGTGTGTTTTTGTGTTTGTTTTGCTCTTATGGCTGGTTTATTTTCTTTTTATTTGCTTGTTTTGTTTGGTGTTTCCTGAGTAATAAGCGCTGCCTCTTGGGACATCCTGTGTGTTTGAAATGAGGTGGTTTGGGAGCATATCCAGTGATTCTTGACTTTACCTACCAGCTCCATGGTTGGAGTTCAGCTTCCTGTTTCCACCCTGTGGCCTGATAGGATAGTCATGGTCTTGTCATCTTCAATGTTGGTCCCATTTTTTACATTTTGGGAGAACTGGGCATTCTTCTGAAGACGAAGGGTTAATATTGCAGTGGATCCAGGCGTGTCAGCTGGCGGCCTGAAAGCTTTGCCAGCGGCTTTCCCATTTCACCTTTGGTGTAAACTATGGCACTGTCTGCTATTTCAGTCCTGGATTTATTTTTTTTCTTGAGAAACGTCTGCCAACAGCAAAAGCAGACTGTAGTGCCACTGAAGTGTGGTCAAAAGCCAAGTCAAGGACAAAAGTAAAGCAAACAAACTAAAAATAATGTACCAAGAAGCACATTGCAAGTATAAATGCCAATATGTGCTAATCCTTTCCCTGTGCTCTGGTTGCCCAGACTTAGCCTGGACTCTGTTTATTTGCTTTCTTCCCTTTATTCTTCAACTGATGCATCCCAGTGTCCCCAAAGCAAGCCCTGGTATTTTGTGCTAGTAAGTATCCCATTTTCTGATCCTTTAGGCTAGTCAAGTCTTCGAGACCAATTTGTACCCTGCCGTTCTTTACATGTGGAAAATTCTTGGTAATATCAAAGTAAAAGGGTCTCCTTGCGAGCTTGTATGTAAAGTGCTTGCTGTAAAGTAACTAACAGGCTGCCCCCTCCTTGTGTCTCCTCAGATGTGTGCAACAGTACCGATCTTCCTGAAGTTGAGATCATCAGTCTACTGGAAGAGCAGCTGCCTCATTACAAGCTAAGAGCCGACACGATCTACGGTTATGACCACGACGACTGGCTTCACACGCCTCTCATTTCTCCCGATGCCAATATTGACTTAACAACTGAGCAAATAGAAGAGACCTTGAAATACTTCCGTAAGTCAAAAGTTCCCAAATGGTGTTGAAAATTGAATAAAATAGAGTCATTTCTGGTACCTTCACAGACACATCTATGTAGTCTTTTATAACTATGAAAGGCAAGAGAAGTATCTGCTATTTATTGCTCTCTTCGGGTCTGTGGTAGATGGAAAACAAGAGAAATATTTAGTCAAAACGGGAGTTTTATAGCCTAAGCATGTGAAAAACATACTTATCTGATATAGGCTTAACTTGTGAATTCTGAATGCTTGACTCATGAGGAAACTGAAGAGCTACTGCTTCCTGTATGAAAAAACAAATGTATTTTAAATCTTTCTCCTTAAATCAGAGCTTGTATAGAAGGGAAGGCAAGGCTGATAAGGAGATGACACATGACTTACAGACTATTTTTAACTTCTATCTAAATTATCGTTGGTGCAACACTGCTGTTTTGTATATGAACTCTTTTGGGTAAGAGTCTGCAATTTCTGCAGCTATAAAATGTAGAAAGCTTAGACCCATCTCCTTATATACTGATGTTGAACCTGTCTACTGGCATTGTTACATGAAATTAAATCACTGTCTTGCAGTTTAAGCTTTTAGGAAAGACTTATGAAAATCTCTGTGAAGAGCCGAATTGAGCACGTAGGTGCTTTTAGATGGTTTTTTTTTCTGTTCGTTCTTTTATTATTCTTGAGGCTCCAGATGCTCTTAGGCTGATTGGCCACAAGTGTCTCTGATTTCTTCCTTGCTGAGTGCTGACTTAGCTGGGCAAGTAGCCTTCTGTGACTTGTCCTCCATTTGTTGACTTATCAAGCAATCTACATGCTTAACTATTTCTACCATTTTTCCATGGTTTCACCTGAAGATGCAGTTTCACTGTGCTTCTGAATTAGTTCAATGTTAAAATAATCAACATCAAGCCTACAGATTATATATAAAAGCTTTAGTAGATAGGGAAAGAAAACTAATAGGATTATATAAGTAACAGCAGATAGATTTTTAAGTGGACTTCTTACGGCACTTTGGATCTCAACGGGGATGAGTAATGGGGCTCAGCACAAACCTTTGCACAACCTCCTTACATTGTGAAGCACCTGGACAATTCATGCTGTAAGGAGAGAGGTCAGTGGTGGAAAGCATTAACAATATGTAATGCTGAAGCTCCATGTGAATGACTCACTGAAAGAGACATTAAATGTTTTTGTAGACAACCCAATTCTGCTTTTTCTGCTCTTCAGACATAAATAATGGAAGATGTGGAAGAAAGGGAAAGTTAAAGCTGATCTATGGAATCAATTGTACCTACAGCTGCTTGTTGTATTTCAGTCCATTAATGCTGTTATAATAATGGCACATGAGGGCTTCAAGAAACCTTTTGAAACATGAGGTTCCCAAATGATTAGCAGCTGGGGTGCTCCCATCTTGACCAGAAGCTTGTTAATGTTGGGGAAGAAGGACGACTGCTAGAAGGGAAGATGTTCTGCTAATGGAGCAGGCACCGATGTACATGGACACATCCCAGCTCTTTGGGCCGAGCTGCTGCTGGGCATCCCACCTGCAGCACAACATGGCTATTGGGCACTGGTACAAAATGAAGCTGCCTACAGCAGAGAATGCAGGAGCTGCCAGGAGCTGCGCTCTCTCCATTTTATCTGGTGATCTTTATTCAATATTGTTCATCAGTTTTATCTAGGTTTTAGCTCATGATCATAATGAATGCACACATGTGAGTGGAATTCCTGACCCAATATGTTTCTGTTTTCACTGCTTACGTTGATTCCTTACTGCTTCTGTACAGGCACTTGTGCCTACAAAGTATTTCAAGAAGTTGCAAGAAGAGAATTTGGAGTGATGGCCAGGAGATCCTCAATCCTCGATAGGACCCTCCATCAGTTACCATGAATAAGTTACATAGCACATGAGAGAGTGTAACCTCGTAAAACTTGGGCATGTTTGGGAACTAATATTCACCCTAAATGCTGCTTTATGACAAAGTTCCTGTCAAAATATTTTTTTCTGAACTTTGGCACAAAAGGCTGGTGAGTTGTGTCCTCACCCTGATGGGGAAGGTTCTTCAGGGAGGGGCTGATTGCGCTAGGACACATTTTGACCCAGCAGTCCGGGGCATGTGTTACGTTCCTGCAGGATTTCCTTGGTTTTAAAGCCCTGTGTCAGGTTTTAAAAATTCTGGACCAAATTCTGGAACTTTCTGCTCGATGAATATTCACTGCTCAGTGAATAGTGGAAATTTGTATCTGTGTGATCCAAGACAGCTGCAGCTATAGTTAAATTTGACAACTTTTTTGTTATTTATTATCTGGCAGATTTCTTTGTAAGCTAAGCAAGCTCTCATCAGTTGTGCTGCAGTTCAGAAGTGCTTACAGCAGAATGAATGCTTCTGGTGAAAATAAAATATCCCAGCCTTGCAGAATGTTGTTACACCTTCAATCCTTGAGAGACGCTCAAAGATTGGTATTAAAACTTGAGCTAACGCAGAATGTTTTAGGTGTTAAATTAAATCCTACAATTGTTTATGGTCCTCGTTGTAGTGTATGTCAGCTTCTGAACTAGGATATAGCACAAACAGGAGTTTAAAAGGGAGAGATACAGTCTGACTTTCCTTAGGAAATGTTCACAGGTTGAGAAGCAGCGGGCAGAGCGGGGTGTTTGTGCATGCAATGTGCATCATTAGTGTATGGAAATACTGTGGCTTTGCAAGACATCTTGCTGACTGTGTAGAGGGATTTCTGCGTTGTGCTTAGCAGGAGAGCAACCTTGTGTAATGTCGTGTCTTGCTAAGCCAGTTCAGGGACGGGGATTTAGGCGGGAAGCAATCTCTTTGGTAGCAAGATGATGAGTCCTGCAGTGTAACTCCCTGCTGGAATGATATTCAGATACCTTGTGTGGACAGCTGGAATTAGGAAACTCCTAATAGCAATCTTAGCAATCTCCTGTTGCTCATAATTACGTTTTCTCCTGCCACTCCTATTTAAAAACTAAAGTATAAAAGGCATTTGAGATGAATTCATTTGGTAATTGAGAGTCACTCGTTCCTTTGTATCTGCTGTAGGTTGGGAATACATTTTAAATCTCTTCTCAATGACTCCTTCCAGGTAAAGTCTTATAAAGTGCCCTGAAGTTGTGTTGTGTTTTGTTTTGTTTTGTCTTTTTTATTAAAAAAAGGCAAGGAGGAAACAAGTTGTCAGGTTGAAAAGGTGGTTCCAGCCTTTTGCTGTGTGGTTGCTAAGCAAACTTTAGCTGTGCTCAGAACACATTGATCTAATTCTCCATGGACACAGACACACAGACTGGCTCTTGGTTGCTCCCCGAGGCAGTAGGTGTAAAGAACTGTTTGCTGTTTAAAATCTAAGATATATATGAATTACATTACATAAGTTCTCTACTGGGCACAATGCATTTGCATTCCCACATATGCTCATTATGCATTTTATAATTTGATCTTATCATCTGTTTAGTATTTTCCTTTTCTATACATCAGTCTTGGTAGTAGGAAACCTGTGGTATCATATAGCTGACTGTACATTTATATTTCATATAAAATCTGAAATATTTTTACAGTAATTTATCTTTACATACATTTATAAGAAATCCCCTGAAGTTGTTTAGATAAATACAGATGTCTCCAAAGACCAGTAAGTGTGAAGGAATGTAAATCTCATGTAGTGACAACGCCTGTAATTCTCTATATGCAGTTGTTCCCAAGAGAGAATCCCTGAGAAATACAACTTGTAGGAGTAATTTAGAAAATAATGGCATTGCATTGCTGTCCTTTGAAGTTGAATCATTTTCTGAAGAGTTGATGGGCACTTGGAATAGTGAATTCTCAAGCAGGGATGGTATACAGGGTTTTATTTCCATTTTCATTCAATCAGAAAGGACATTAGTAGCCAATAAGGTTCAGTCATATTTTTATTGGGACCAAATAATTTTTGAGTTTGGCAAAAAAAAGGAAAGGATGATGGTAAAACTTCTGTGTTAGCTTTTCATCTTCTGAAGCAATGGAGCAGTTGGATTTAGAAAAATACTGTGTCATTTGGATTGAATAGAGAGTTTTTTTGTTTTGTTGTGTACTGTGTAGTAGAATAAGTGTCAATACTCATGGTAGGACTGCAGCCTTAATGGGTGTCTCTATTTAGTTCTTGATTTCTGTTGCTTGCTTCTTTAGGCCTCCTGTTGTATAGATTTAATAGAGCATAAAGGCATAGCAGGTCCTACTGCAAAGGGTGAATAGAGTAAATCTGATCTCAAAAGCAGCTTGGTATTCACAGAATGCCAGCTATTTTTATTTTCTATTATTTGTCCTTACACACACATATATATAAGCATTAAATATATTCACAAAGACAAGCACAGGGTGGAGAGATGAAGAGAGCTTCAATGCAAAGATAGTGTATATGACTACAGTGATACGAGAAGGCTTTCAGTAAACTGAAAAATGAAGCAAAAACAACTTCCTCAGGATTTTTTTTTTAATGAGAAACCTGAGTTTAAGCTAGTTTGATTGCTAGTCTAGAACTTGGAAGACTTCTTAAGTAAAGATCTGTGCAGTGTAAGTATTTTATGCTACATTTCTTTCTTTGCTTTCTGAGTGCTGCAACTTTATACTGTGTTGATCCTAGTAATACTCTGCTGTTTTCCAAAAAAATATTACTCTGCCTAAACTCTTTTTAATGGAGTGGATATGTAAGATATGCCAACAGCAGTCAGCGGTGTTAGGAGCAGTGATCTTACCCAATGTAAATGGACTCCCTTTCTCTGTGCTGGTAGGGAAATTATATATACCAGGGTAACAGTTAGGATCCTTAATCTTAAAGTCTTAAATATCCCTCCACAACCTAGATCAAAATTTCTAGGCAAAATTGTGATTGCAGTTGGCTGTTTCATTCCTGCAGGGTTCCTTTTATACAACTCACTTGCTCTGGTTGAAATTCAAGTGACTGAAGAGCAAGTTATGTGTAGAACTCTAAAATCTGGCCTTTGACTTTTCACAACATTCCCTTAAACAGCATCAGATTTGCACACTGGGCCTTGCCATCATCATAGTTTAGTGAGTATGTCTGAGTTTTGAAATCTGAGAAGCCAAAGAGAAAGGGCACTTGCTTTCTAAAGAGCACGTCCAAAAGCTATAAGGAGCTTTTTAACATCCTGAGTCTGATGCAGACTTATTATGTGCTGGTCAAAGTGTGTAGATCCATAGCAGATAGTAATAGCCCTCAGCTGCTCTGCTCTGGCTTGTCTGAGCAGACTTTTCCTGTGGCTTTTGATTTTTCAGTGCAAACCCGGGCTGGCAGTTGCAGAAGCAGATGGGAAATGGCACTCACCAGCACAGAGCCAGGGCTGCTTAGCCCCCTTGGTGAATTCATTTATGAAGACAGTGGCCTGGAGCTTAATATTTCAGTAGCCATGCTGCTAATTAGCAACCTTTTTAGGGATTTAAGACATATCCCGAGGTGGATAATGCAAAGAAGGAGTTTTTAAAAATTTAACTGGCCTTTGGGGAATGGAGTCTCCACAGTTGAATGTTCTGGAAGTAACTGGGAGTAGGGTTTTAGGGCTATAGTGGCTCTTTTACACTCTCAAGGACAACTCTCACTTTGCTGGTACACACTGAGGGCTGAGCTGATCCATACAGAATGAGCAAAATTAAGCTGACCTGGCCTGAAGCATAATCAGATAAATAAGCTGCATCTTTCCAGTCTCATTAAATTCTTGAGCTACAATGGCTTTTGTGCCAGTATAAAATGTGCTGTGGGAATGTGCCATACAGCAACGTGTCATTCTATCTCTAATGTCAAAAAGCAATCTAGGAAGGTCTAAGAAATAACATGTCCTCTTTGTGCCTGCCTTTATATTGATTATTATCAGTCATTGTGGGCCTGAACTTCTAGAGGAACGAGCACAATTCCTTCAATATTTGTGACCCTTTCCTCTGCTGCGAAGCTGCAGTTGTGACCCTCAGTAGGGTTTTCTCTTTCTCACTAGAAAAATAGATTCTAACTATGTTACTATTGTATTTTTTTCTGTGTATCTAGTGAAGCATCCTTCACTGTACAAATGTATTTGCTGCCCTTGCATAACTAGCCAGAAAAAAACAGAAAATAAGAAAGTTTCAGTTTGTTATTTATGAGGAGCGAATAATTATAATATAATAAATAATAAAATAATTTAAATAAATAAAATAAATAATTAAAAAATTAAAAAATAACAAATAAAATTTTATTTCTTTGTACTGGATAGCTGTATATGTTTGGATATTAGCTCAAAATATGGCTTTCTTTTAGGAATGCCTGGTTTGTGCTGTAATAATGTCGTCAGCGTAGGTAAGCATGCCCAGTGATACATTAATTAAACTGCCCAACTTGCTTTGCAGTTAGCTTGCTGGGGACCACCTCAGTCCTGGTTTCATACCTAGTGGAATACAAAACTTTCCAGTACTGTGGAGGAGGAGAGGAATATTCATGGGCAAGGTAGCTTTTTGTCTATATGTAATTGAATCCCATCTCTTCGTTCCTAGACCTTAAAAAGGGAGCGTGAGAAGCTTCTCATGCTCTGTCCCATCCATAGAAGGTACCTGGGCCATTTTGAAGACCTGGCTAATAGCCCCATTTGGACCAAGGAGCACCTAAGTCACTGGTTTCTCTAAATGGCAACTTGGGGACTGGCTGGCACCAGTGCTTTCGCCGATGCGTTCCGCTCCATTTCAGGTTAAGCAAAGCACAGGAACTTCTTGTTCGATGAAATATTCTATTGGCAGAGATCTTTGTGCTAAATTGCAGGGCTTCATTCTTACTGAAGATGCAGACATAGACTTGCTGCTGTTCAGTGC
>JAUBOD010000387.1:79704-90098 GCA_032353885.1 Nothura maculosa | reverse complement strand
GTGATCCTGGTCTTGGTCCCTCCACGCGGGATCACGGCCACCTGCAGCCTCCCCGTCTGCCTTCTGGAGGTCCTGGCCGGCTCTTGTGCCCGTAGAGGGAGGCACGAGCCCGGAGCAGCCGCTGCCAGGTTGGTCGGAGTGTTGGCTCATCCCAAGTGGTGCCCCAGAATGTGGTTTCCAGGCCTGGTGATGACAGTCGCTTGAAACTCGCAGCTGTTCCCAGCATGTGTTCCCGCCAGCCTGTCACGGATGTGCCAAGCTGGGGCACTCCAGGAGCCTCTGCCCCACGCTCGCCCAGGCTGCTTCGAAAACTTAACCTCTTTAGTGCAGCAGAAAGTAGCACATTGACCTTAAAACATATATAAAAAAAATCTTACTGGTCTGGTTGAGAAGCAGAGCACATGATAGATTTGCTTTTGTGTTTAACTGGAAGGCAAAATGTGGCAGTTTCAGAAGGCCTCACGCCCACGGCTCAAGTCAGCATAGTGCCAGGCCAAACCCATCAGTATCTGGAGAGGGGAGGCTTTATTTTTATAGCAAGTGCATTATCTTTGGGAGCACCAGAATAGCCTTTGCGAAGCGAGGCCAGTTTGGGCAGAGCCTGCCGGGAACTGCAGCCGGTCGGTGAAACTTGGCACGGAAAAGAGCTGCCATCCTATTCTCACTGGCTGCAGAGAGCTCGGAGGGGTCCGAGGAGCCTGGACTACACTTCTGGGGTATAAATGAGGGAAAAATCACCCTGTTGTGACAGGGATAAAGGAGCACAGTTGACGTTGCCGTAGTTAGAGGCCTTGGGAAGGGAACTTTCGTGAAAAGCCAGTTCCCCCTGCTGTCATCTCAGCAGTAGTCTGAGCATTAACATTCTTGGAGATCTACATGGGCTCGACTGTTACTCCCTTGGCCTCGTGTAACTTCTCAGTGTTTTTCTGTTTAAAGGAACTGCCTGCACCGTGGCCTTGCACATTGGACTCTGACTTCACGCAGTGTTATCTGACCTAAAAAAAGGTCAAGCTCTATGCTAGTGACTATGCGAGTTTGTCCTTGACTTAGCAGGTGTCAGAAGAGGGCTGAGGAGCGAGTCCAGCCCCTGGGTCTGGCCCTGGCTGGTCAGTGCAGGGATGAGGGCCTAGGGACACCGGTGGCTGCTGGTCATGGCCATGGCTTCCCACCTGGTGGCCTGCACAGAGCTCATCTGTGCACGAAGATGGTGCTGGGCACTTTGAGGTGGAGGACGTACCTGATTTGCATACATTTATCTGTTTGTGTTTGCCTTTGAAACACGCTTTATGGTCCCTCTGCTTCCTGCAGACATTTTCTTTTTATTCTTTTTTTATTGCCTAACAACCTTCTCTGTAAACCAAGAGATAAAGTGTGTTTCGTGTGGATGTTTGTTTGCATGCATTTAGACACTGTGCTTGCTATCACCCTCCAGCAAAAGTACTGCTGGTTTGCAAGCAAGGAGAAAGGAGGTCAGCAATTTGGCACTGTTGACTTCACATTGCAAAGCAGTGTCCTTCATTTGCTCTTGTTTTATCTTTCCAATAGTGTTATCAGGCTCGTGTTCATCGAGCAGGCTAGAAAGCCACTAAGTGGGATCCATTAGAGAATTGGAGATTCTGCCTCCTCCAGCTGCCCCATTCCTCACTGATCAAATCACAGCATTGATCACTAGAAATAGGGGCCCTAGGGAAAACAAAATCACCACATTAGCAACCGGGCAGGGGTTTCTCGTGTGACTCGTTCAGGTCGGGCAACTGTGCGCCCGGGCAGCGTCTCGGGTGTTTTGAATGCCTGGGCTGAGTTGCTTTCTCTGCCCTCTCTTGCTTTTCTCCCCCATCATTTTTCTTCTTCCACCTCCTCTCCCCCTAAGCCTTGGGATTCGATGGATGGAGAGCAGTGTCTCTTTGCCAGCTGGCCTTCCTGCCCACAGGAAGGCTGTCCTGGTGCTTAGTAGCTCTGGATTTCTCCAGTGTGGAGAGGAGGCTGCTGACTTGCATGTAATCTAATGAAATCCAAGTTTCCACTTGGCACTTGAGAGTGATATATGTGGATAACAGATCATTTCTACTTCGAAACATATTCACACTGCCAGAATCGTACCCAAAGACCACAGTTTTAGCCCCGATGGACAATAGTTTGGTAGGAGCTTTGGTGCACAAAACCCATTGGTGATTCAGTTGCCACTGTTTTACTCTGTTGTGATGGTATCTGTGGCTTGTTGGCACTCAACCTTTCAGCCCTCATAAAAGGCAGATTGCACTTTATCCCCTGTTTGCTTATGTGAAACTGCAAGATTCACCTTTTCATTGCACCTCAAAAATGATGATTTTTACAATGCATTTATGAGGCATTTTGTTTATCAAACCTGCTGTTTAATTCTGGCCTCCTGCTAAAGATAAAGTGGGCAAGTTTGGGAGGGATGGCGAGCGGCCACCGCTATCAACCTTTGTCACTTTTAATGCATGCAGGGCAAGTTACACATTCATTTTTCATCAGGGTGGTGTCAGGTCGCCATAGCCACAATCAGCGGTGATTATTAGTGCTGGGGACTAAGTGAAAAGGAGCTTGCTAATGATTATCTCTATTTTATGGCACTGGGGGAATGCAGTAACCACGGGAACTGCAGAGCGCGTGGCTGTTTTGGAAAATACACGGCGCTGTCCGGCCCTCTGATGGACACTTTAGTGGGTGGCTTACGTGCTTGCTGTGCTTGGCATCAGCATAAAAACAAATTTCTAAATTTGTTGTTGCGAGTAGCCTTTGGGAGGCTACCCTATAAATGCAAATCTCTTTCTGAGAAGCTTTTATGGAAAATCTACCTGAATACACAGTTTGTTTAATGCCGCTCATGTTCTCTGCAAGCTAGTACAATGTTTTGTCCTGTGGAAACCTTATCAGTGTTTACTGATCAAAAGTAGCCCATATAGGCTGTAGTTTGCAGATGCATTTTAGTTTTGCTTGAACAATGAGACAGCTTTGCACTTTCTGTATTGCTGCGTGGTTTTGGTCCAGCTGCTACTTTGAAGTGTCAACTTGGAGCTGTTCCTGCTTGAAGGCTTAATGGTGTGGGCAAATGTAACTTTTGAAAACTTGTCTGTGTTATTTCTTGGAATATCTGGTGTACTGATGTCACTAAATGCCTTAAACCTATTCAAGATTTGATCCCCAGAAGCAGAGGTAAAGAAATGAGAGCTAGTTAGGTGTTACACGCACAGGAAAGGCAAAGGGGAGCGACATGAGCCAGTGCTTGACCCAGTGCTGTCTGTAGACAGTGTCCTAATGGGATTAATCCCTGAGGAGCATGGAAGCCGCCAAGCCGCCCAGGGGGATCAACATAATCCCCTCACCTGACTGTGTAAACAGGCCCTGTTTTCAGGAGGACAGGGTTTAATACATAAGTGCAGATGAAAACAAAAGGGACACGTAAGGCTAGAGCAGAAGGTGCTGCTGTTTCCTCAGCCTCACGGTGGTTTTGAGGGGAAAAGGAAGCAAAGCCTCGGTGGTGGAGACTTGTAACCAAGCCAGCGTGCTTAGGTGAACAACAGTGGTAGCCTGACCTTGGCATATTTGCTTAGCCCAACACAGCTCATCTCACCCAGCCTTACTTGAGCCTCTGTAATGACTAGCCCTTGTATAATGACTAAACACCTTGGTATGTTCTGGGGAACTGCAATATAAGAATCTTTTATGACCTTAGGTGCGTTTTATAGTGTTTATGCTCTCTCATGTGGTAGATCCCAGTTCTTAGCAGTTAAAAGTGAAGTCGTGTCTGTCTTTGTGGTGAGCCCTGCTACTGACAGTATTGCAGCTGCTTACTCAGAATAATTCTACTGCGCATCATACGCCAAGTGACACGATAAAATCCTAATCATAGATTTAAGAGCATCTCTTTTCATGTATTGGTTGAGATACAGATATTAAGATTTTAATAGATTGTTCTGTCACTGATAAAAGGAAATATCTGCTACATAAGAGTATTCTTAGTATTCTTCTCAGGTTAAACCTGAAACTTGGGTATATTTTTTGTTTTCAGGTGGATTTTGATATATTTACCCAAAAGCTTAAATAGTTTTAAAATAAAAATAATGATTTACTCCTACTTGATCTTCCTTTTAAAGGATACTTTTTCCCTAATTGCAGTGCCAATATGATTAATGTTTTCTTCTGTCTTCCCACAGTTTTATGTGCTGAAAGAGTGGGCCAGATGACTAAAACATACAATGACATAGATGCTGTTACACGTCTTCTTGAAGAGGCAAGTATTACACTTCTTTAAGAACCCATTCTAGGTATGAGAAAGTAGCACATAAGTTATATGATACCATTGCTGAAGTGTGCAGGTAGGCTGCTTTCAGAGGAGGAAGAGGAAGTGCTCTCAGTGTAAGTCACATAATCTCCCTGCTAAAGGAAATAATCTTTCTCAGTTGCTTGTTTGTTTTTACATGAATTCAATCCATGTGCCTCTTTTCCACTTGACGCCAGTTTTCACTTATTCTTCGCCAAATATTAATCCTAATGAGTTGAGAGAGGGAGATGAAATCATCTGAAAATATAATATGTATTTTTGCAGTATGTATAAAGTTAAAAGTATTACTGTTGAGGGATTATTGTCTTCTAGAATTAAAAAAAAGCATTTCAGAAGCAGTCTTGTCAGAATTGCTATCCCAGCATCTTTTCACAGAAATGCAGAGGCACAAAAATCAAAATTTTCTCATATTCTGTCTCCTAATTTTTCTTCTTTGTCGTAATATTTTTATTTTTAATATATCACAACTGCAATTGCTGCTACAATAGCATTAGTTCATGGCTGAGTAGAATTTCAGTCTTCTTGGGCTATTTATTTACTTGTGACAGCAGTGCCAAAAATGGAGTAATTGCTAACCAGGATATGTGATGATCTGTTCTCCTAATTCTACAAAGGGATCGACATGGGAATGCTTGAATCCCCCATCTGCCATAGGGAAATCTGATCTGGGCACTAAGTTCTGTGTCTTGTGCTTGGAGCTGAACTCTTTTCAGAACAAGTTTCTGTGAGACCGCAGTCAAGGTGTTACTTTACCTAACAGGCCTGTTTTGGAGCAATCCATTAACTCGTAATAACCCCTTGTTACCTGTTTGTATTCTGCTCCCTTGGTTGTCCTCTTTGGCTGAGCTCGATTTGCATTTGTTTGCCCGGCTCCTTCTAGTAATAATGGAGCATTTTGCATCTTGTCCAAATTGTTTCCTCCTTTCAGTGCACACAGGCAAATGTTACACTCCAGGGAGCGATGCTAGAGAGGTACCCGGAGCCAGTATTTTAAACAGGTCTGGTGTTCTTCCCTGTCTGCATAATAGCAAGGAGAAGATGGGGTACCTTTAATAAAATCCGTATTTTCCAGTGATGTTTTCAGTTGTGTTTGGCCATCACTTCAGATTTAAGCAGGGAGGGAGACTGGGTAGGTGAGGATTTGGTTTTTATTTTTTGATCATGTACTTAACACACTAAGGGTAAGCAGAACCCAAGGACTTGAACTTTAAATGTAGTGGACTCTGTTTCAGCTCCTGCCCAGCATACTGTATTTTATTTGCAGATGGACTAAGTGGAAAGTGAAAAATGCTTTGGGTTATGGGTTTTGGCTTGGCTATGGGTTTTGATATTACGCTGTGTTTCTGAAATCCTTAAAATGTAACCTGTAGTGCTCTGTGACTGCATTCTAAAAATGGTGTAATGAGAGGATAAAATAATTTTCCTTAGTATTTTCTTCGAGCTGTAATAAAGCAAATGAGCTGGGGTTTCATTTCACAGAAGCACAGAATGGTTGAGGTTGGAAGGGACCTCTGGAGATCATCTGTTTCAACCCCCCTGCTCAAAGCAGGGAATTCATGTCATTTTATGTTCGACCTTGAGGCTGTGCTTTCACGTGCATGATTCAATAACTCTGTGAGCCAATTTTCTTTCTCAGTAATGTGAGTAAAACATAAGCAGGAATAGAACAAGAAAATTAGGGGGAGTGGAATCTACCCCACACAATGAAAAATTATTTTTAAGCATGTATTTTTTTTCCCTTCTCTTTCATCACAAACTTACTCTCCCTGTCTCACCCTTCCACGAGTAAAACATTTGAAACCAGCTCTGGTTTCTTGGTTTTTCACAGAAAGAGCGGGACTTAGAATTAGCTGCTCGGATCGGCCAGTCACTATTAAAGAAGAACAAGTCGCTGACGGAAAGAAACGAGTTTCTCGAGGAGCAAGTGGAGCACATCAGGGAGGAGGTAAGCTGCTGAATGCTGTGCTGCTGCAGGGCAGCGTTTCCTTCCAGCTTCCCCTTGTCTCTAGTTATTTGTCCTGTGCTTCCTGTCCAAAGCAGGTCAGTCCCAGTTGTGGCAAGTTGGGCAACTTTTTATATAACAATGTATGGTTTTCAGAAATGTGACCTAGAGAGTCACTTGATTTTTGTCTCAAATCAGGAGAGAAGAAGAAAATCTCGAGCCACTGAATTTCACTTTGCCTCAGATTTCATATTCCCCTCCAAACAGCTGTTCCTTTGGTTTTGGATCACCTACCCACTGGTTCTAATGAACAGTTTTTACTTTGCTCCCCTTCTGTACTGCAGAACTCTCCTCTAGTTATCTCACTTCTCTCTCATTCCCGTTTCCATCTCCCCCTGTGCAGCCCTGCAGCTATGTTTTTTTCTCTCACCTCTCATTTCTGCATTTTATTCTGTCTTCATGTCTCTTCCTCTCCAGCTGATTATTTACTTTTTCCCAAATGTTTTTCCAATCACAGCTGAATTAAATCGTCATTTTTAGAACATAGGATTTGAATACTGACAGAGCTTCCTTTTGCTTGTCTAACTGAATATATTGTAATATACACAATTAATGAAAAAAAATTAAAAATAATGAAAAATATTAATAAAATATTAAAAAGAAAATAATAATAAAAAGAAAAATTAATTAAAATAATTAGCTAGTGACCTTGCAGGGTCATCACATCTTACCTTTGCGTTGAGCAAGAAGAAGAGAGGTTCTGAAGTTATAGACGAGAGCAAGAGAAGAGTGAACCACTGGATTTAAAAAGAAACAGAAAATGGCTGCTAACAACAGAACTTCTTAGGAATATGGGGTGTTGAGTTCAATCTGAAGTGGGCTGATGAAATAAGTGTACGTGGAGGGCTCCCAGGTGTTTGGTAAATGGTGGTGGAACACTTAGGTAGAAGCAGTTTCCTTTGTGCCCCACTCTTTCTGGCCAAGAAACCTGCTTGTCCTCAGGTCAGAGCGGTGCTGTTGCCTGCTCTCCACATCACACCATGTGAGAGCCAACCTTAGCTGTGCATGGGGCAGCAGGGCATTAACTAGGCACTCACACACAGCAGGGCTCCAGGCAGGGCAGGGCGCTCACTCCAGGCCTGCAGGACAACGGAGTTGTTTGAGGAAGGTGTGGGGCAGGAAGGGGCTGCCTCTGCCAGGTCTATTTTTACTCGGAGGGCCTCGGGAGCGAGGTTAGGGAAGGGGGCACCAGAGCAGGCTTCGCACCAGGTGGCTTGATGTGCTGGGCCATATGTTCTGTCAGCAGCAGTCGCTGACAGCGGCACTTGGACTCCTTGTGAAGATGGTGCTTTTGAGGCACAGAGATCATCAAGCCTTAAAGCCAAGGCACTTTCCTACGGGGAAACCATTTCTTTAGTAGGCTACAGCTCTTCCATTAAAGCTGAATTTTGGATTTTTGAGCAGAACAGTAATTAGGAATAGCTCTCCAGGCAGGATATGAGAGAAAATAATTGGGGCTTCCAAGACTGTGTGTGAAAATTCTCTAAGCTATATATTTTGTTGGAGGGCAAGGACAGAGTTAGGTTGGTTTCTGTAATGTATAGATCCACTCTGATTTGTTTTACAAATCTTGGCAAAGTTTCTTGACAAAACTTTTGTGCTGTCTGATTAAGTAGCTCATTTTTTTCCTGTGTCCTTGTAACTTGCTTTGTTCATTGGTACCTGTAAAGACTGAAGGAAAACAGTTGGGCTTATATTTTAGATTTGTGTTGGCAAGTGCTGCTTAACTTTAGGAAGGGACTGTGATCGTGTTCCCTTTAAAATGAGGTGAAGCTGTTTGCACTGCAGCCTCTTGACCTTGTTTTTTTCCTTTACGCTTCACCATTGAGTCCCAGTGCCTCCTGCACAGATACCAGCCTGTTCTGGGGGGTCTGCACCCTTATCAAAAACTTCACTTTTCCTTAGGTCTCGAGGATAAAGCTTTTCCTTTCCCTTTCTCAACAAGTTTTTACTGATTTCTAGTCTGTGCACCCTTTGCCACTAATACTAGATGGTAAAAACAGAGAGCCAGTTCTCCTGTACATGCTGCAGAGTGATGGTGAGTGCTCTACATGTGTCCCCATAGTGGGGTAAAGGAACTCTGTGTTCATTTTTTACTGCTTGGACATGGTGCTTTAACAGATCTGATTTCCACAGAAGTAACCTTAGTAAAGGAAAACATTTTGTTTGCTCAGAATTATGTACAGTGTACGTGCTTTGTTGCATTGAGGCTGGCTTTTGTTTGATTGAAAGTACAGCTTAAATCTATTTATCTGACTTCACCCCTTTGCCAAGATAACTGGGAATATAAATATGTTAACAATGCAGAAGGTGAAAGTCTGCTGAAAGGAATGTGCTTTGGAAAGGGAAAACACAGCACCTGGTCTTGCAGTCTTAAGTGGAAGAAAATGGACCTGTCTGCTCTGTTTTGTTACTTACACATTTGCAATGCAGAATGAATCTCCTGCCACTGAGAACTGAAATTGCTGCTCTGAAGTAACATAAATAATGCATAAGGCATAATTTGGCCTTTTGTACCTTTTTTTGGAGAGCCACAGTATGACCCAAGGTTATATTTTTGAAGGTGACAATTACAGATTATTTCAATTCCCTGATTCTAAGGGCTTTTGTTCACTTTGCATATATGTATATGTTATGTATGGGACTCACACATACTGTGTTCTTTACTGGGTTTGAGTTTTGGAGTCAGCAAAGCCCTGAACTTGACTCAGAAACCAATTGGAGCCTGAACAATCGTAGCCACCATCCTGCGTGTCTGTCCCAAATGTTACCTTGCCATGCACGTGTTACAGGAATGTTTTAAGAGTCTTTTGAACTTGGAAAGATGGGGACAAGTTCTGTGTCTTGCTGGGTGGTGACAATCACATAAAATTTGAAAGGAAGTTAGATTTGGCTTGATTGTACCATATGACTTTTTTGCAGTATGACTGAAATCCATCTATTTCTGTGGAAGTGAATCAAGAGGAATGCAATAGAGATTCAAGATTGCGTATCTTACATATCTGTCCCTTTCACCTTCTTTAATAGCAGTGTGTATTTACACTTTCTGTTCCAAAAAAAAAGCTATTTTAAAGGCACCCATGCCCCTGATTCGCATCCATGCCCCCATTTTTTAAGAAAAAAAGGAACTAGTTCTTGTCTGCTCCAGTCTTGATTTAGTCTGAAGATGATGCTTGTAGAGTGTCTGCCTAGCAAAGCAAGTTCGAGGCCTCCCCGCTCTCTCGTTGCGCAGGTTTCTCAGCTGCGCCATGAGCTCTCCATGAAAGATGAGTTGCTCCAGTTCTACACCAGTGCTGCTGAGGAAAGTGAGCCCGAGTCCATCTGCTCCACACCGTAAGTTGCTGATCTGCGACGCCGCGTCCTTGGTACGAGGCGGGGACGGTTCGGGCAAAGGTGACGAGATGGTTCCTCTGCAGTGGAGCTCTGAAGGGGACTCTGCACCCAGGTGGTGCCTGGCATGAGCTGGAAGGGCCTGCCCTGGACCAGCTGGCCGTGCCAGCAAGAGGCAGGAGGAGAAAGTGCATCAGGAGCTGCTGACACGCACTGGAACCTCCCCGGGAGCTGGCCCGGTGTGTCAGCAACACAAACATGTGTCACTGTTTCCACAGCTCCCTGCGCCACGTAGCTGCACCAGCTCCCTGAGTGGCCTTTGGGCTCCAGGAGCCTGAGGTGCCGTGGGGAACACGGGCAGTGTCGCCTCCCCGAGGCCTCTGCCCTGTCCCCGTCCACAAATTCAGAAAGCTGCTCTCATAAGGCTCTGATTTCCTCGTTGCCTTGACTGAGTAGTTCTCCCAAAAAGAAGGGTGAGGAACTATTTAAAAAGAGAGAGGAAAAAAATAGTTGCATTCTCTTTTAATATTAATTGAAACTGTTTTGTTGCAGTACATACTGTCATGAGCAAAGGCATAATTCATGTGGCTGCCTGCTTTAGAAACCTCTCCATTCAATCCCTTCTTTTGTGAGGCTAGCCACGGTGCGAGCAAAAATGAGTTAAACCTCTTGTTGTTGCTACCAGGCTGAAGAGGAATGAATCTTCTTCCTCTGTCCAGAACTACTTTCACTTGGATTCTCTTCAAAAGAAACTCA
>JAUBOD010000387.1:66035-79604 GCA_032353885.1 Nothura maculosa | reverse complement strand
TACCAGGCTGAAGAGGAATGAATCTTCTTCCTCTGTCCAGAACTACTTTCACTTGGATTCTCTTCAAAAGAAACTCAAGGACCTGGAAGAAGAGAATGTTGTGCTTAGATCAGAGGTAAAATTACTTCCTTTATGTGATCAGAGGTAAAATTACTTCCTTTATGTTTAGCTTAACACAGCTATCCATTTAATTGTCACAATGCAGGTATTTATTAATAAAGTTCTAAGAGAGTCTAAGCAGGAGCACATAATTCCACGTGTGACATCATTGATAACTTCATAGTTATTCATCACCATCCTTTATGCTCCTAAATGAAGGAAGGCTCAAACATGGAAGCTACATTGGTAGCCATTTCTTTGCCAACAGAAAGTGCAAGGGTGCAGCCTGGAGAAGCACTGCAGTGTGAGCAGCCTGTGGAGGGCAGCATTGCGGCTGGAAACCTCTGAAAAGTCCAACCTCATAGACCAGTTGATGCTCCAGGGTTTGCAGACTGACATGTTCTCTCTAGTGCATGTTCAGCACTTGTCACAATACAAATTGATAGGCTAAATATGCACTAAATATCTTCAATTTATGAATTTCAGGTCAGACTGTTAAGAATACTGTACATTTTTCTCTTATCTGTAACAATATTAATTTTTTTCTATTTCTCCAACTGCACTGAGTTTGAGGGAGTATGTTTTCTTTTTGTGTGTCTCTGTTTTTCTCTCCCCTGCCCTCTTCCTTGCCTAGTAGAAATAACACTTTGCAATTGAAAATTGAATCCATAATTTTATATGAATTTTCAATACAACTTTTAACTTTGAGGACATGTTACACGATTGTGAACATGTGGTAGAATGTAGTGGAATAATTTTTTAAGTGGAGAGTAAATATACCAAACCAGAGTATCAGTACTGTTTTCTACTGCAAATGCAGGACCCAGTGCAATTAGGTAGTGTCACAGCTCTGGACAAGACACTGTGTAAAGGAGAACACTGTACACATCACTGGGAAGTCAGGCAAGGAGGATGAGCAGTAGATGGTTTGGGAATAATGAAGGTAGGGTTAGAATGGACAGGGACACTGATTCAGGAGCTAAGAGGAGAAGCCTGTACAGCACTACCTACCCTTCCAGGGAGGAGATGCAGAGCCAGATTTGGAAGCAGCAGATGCAGACTGTCCATCCCTGTACATGCCCAGCACTGGGAATACATGAGACTGACCAAGGGGGTGCTGGGCAGACCCAGCCTCATGCAGCTAGGTCCTCTTGCTGCTCCTAGAGGCACTAGCACTAAAGGAAAAGCCCCAAAGGAAAAAGCACTAAGGATTTATGTGGGATATAGTTACAGCTCCAGACTTTTTTTAAAGTATATACTCTCTTTCTTTCTTTCTCTCTCTCTCTCTCTCTCTCTCTCTCTCTCTCTGTCTCTCCTTTTTTTCCCCCTCAAATTCAAGTATTTAAATTAAACACTAATCAGTTTGTGGTTATATCCATGTTCAGGTGACCCGGATCAATCTCCTTTTGTGCTAGGGCTTGCTCCTCTTCCAAGTGTGCAGGTGGCACCTAGTGAGGACATGGTGACAGTGGTGCCAGTTTCTCTTCCCAGTTGAGTGACTGCCAAACATTCACCTGGCCCCATTTTTTCAGAGCATGGGGAAAAAAACAAAAGCTGTTTCTCACTGTCTTTCTGGAGGAGTGATTTGGAAGGCTTGTGTTTCTGAAGCAGATGGAATTGCAGCAGCAGATTGGCAAGGACAAGTGTGCTAATGTACCATATTTGATGTGGATTTCTTCAACAGGCCTGTCAGCTGAAGACTGAAACAATAACTTATGAAGAAAAGGAACAACAGCTTGTGAATGACTGTGTAAAAGAGCTGAGTATGTCCATGTATTATTTATCCTTCTCATTGTTTCTTTCAAAAATTATTTATGTGCATTGGGAAGGGATTCTGCTGAATCAAGTGATGCTCTGAAAGAAGATTTTTTTATTCCCTTACGGGGTTTTTTGTTTGTTTTTGTATTTTTCCTGCTTTTTGATGTTACTGTGTTAATTGTAATCATTTATGTTTAAAGGGGATGCAAATATCCAGATTGCCAACATCTCAGAAGAGTTAGCAAAGAAAACCGAAGATGCCGCTCGGCAGCAGGAAGAAATCACCCACCTCCTCTCTCAGATAGTTGATCTGCAGAAAAAGGCAAAAGCTGTAAGGCATCCAATTACAGAACTGCTGCTGTGATGCAATAGTTCTTCCAGTTGTAGCTGGAAGAAAAGTTGATTTTCTTTGAATATCACAACTTCAGAGAATTTTTCCACACGCCTCGTCAGGGCATCCTTGTTGTTTCGTATCTAACAGACTTGATTTGAACATAGGAATTTCTTGGAATGTATGACTATGATATACAGTTCTTAAATATATTTTAAATAGTAAGTGAAAAAATCTGTAATAACCTCCTAAAAACTTGACTAATGTGTTTATTTCAATGGGAAGATGCTCATTTCAGGATTTGGATGATTATTCGGAAGGATAGGGATTGATTCAGGGTCACTTGTATCAACATTTTAAAATGTAGTTTAATTGCTTTTAAACTGACGTTTGTGGGCTAATGTTGCTGCAGAGACAACATGAGAATAGTCAGAATTTTCCTACGTGTTGTACAGGATGCAAATTACATCACAGAACAGTATTTCTACCTATTTTTTTGTCTTATTTTAGTGTGCAGTTGAAAATGAAGAACTTGTCCAGCATTTGGGAGCAGCTAAAGATGCCCAGCGACAGCTCACAGCAGAAGTGAGTACACTGCTTAGAATGAGAGCCATTTAGTGGGAGGACAGTAGCTGTTAGCTTCTCACCCTGAGACTTTTAATATAAACTGGGTCAGAAGCATTAAATGATGTTACCCTTGCATGGAATATACATGTATAAGGCGTGTTTGTGTTGGTAGCAGAGTTCAAAGTGTCTCCCTTCCTGTTTTTTTCCTCCTTCAACATACATATGGTTTGGAAAGCTGATGTTTGTGAGCTGTGTAGGAATCCCTTTAGAGGTTGACTTCTCTAGCATAGGCTTATTTTGAAAAGTGAGATAATCCAGAAAAGTTCATTCATACTGTGTCTTCTCAGTGAGTAAAAATGATAGTTTGGAACTTGTCTTTTTCCTGGGCACTGCAATCGTAGTATACAGTATAGAAAAAGCAGAATGAATAAAGCCTGATCTTCTGTGAGCATCTCTCAAAGTTGGTCTGATTGGTGTCTGAGGTGGTGGATGAGGCTAGATGTAGGTGTTGCTGCAGAAAAGCCATTTACATCATCTCCCCCTGTCCTTACAGGAGTGTATTTAAGTAGTTAAGGCTCTCTGCTGCAGCCTCTCTGCTGAATTCAGCTGAAATAGCTGGTGAACTATAAGATTACAATGTCCAAGGGACATCTGAAAGCAGAGGAGATGTTGGAGGTTGTATAAAGAAGCCTTTATTTTAAAAATATTGCAAGTCCTTTGGGACACTGTAAAATGGCATGTTCTTTTCTCATGCTGTTTGCCTCTGTAGTGGTCATGACAGTGGTCAGGATAATAATAACCACTGTATGTGATCAGACCAAGGAGATTTTTAACCTCAAATCTTTTCCTTGGTGGCAGTGGCTTTATGTAGATACTTGGAAATGGAGCAAACTTTTCTTTGCACTTTTTTCCCCTTCCCAACCTCTGGTATCAGCAGCATAAGATTTATATATTATGTTCCTATTACTTATTTGTTAGTCATGATTTTCATTGATATATAAATTGTCTCTTTTCACTAGGGTGTTCTTTCCAATCCCATTACCACTTGTTAGTGTTAAAAAATATGTAGACTTTTTGTGTGAGCAGTGCAGCCAATAAGGCCTTACTGTCTCTTTGATGCGTTGTAGTTGCGGGAGCTGGAAGACAAGTATGCAGAGTGCATGGAAATGCTTCATGAGGCACAAGAAGAGCTGAAAAACCTTCGGAACAAGACCATGCCAAACGCCATATCGCGTCGCTACCACTCTCTTGGGCTCTTCCCTATGGTAAGCAGGTTTTTAAAAAGCAGGCAAAGGAAACATGCCTGGGCTAGGCATGAATCTGGGCCTTTTGTTTCTTTTGATAGCAATGAAATACATAGGCATATAGTATTGTGGGAGGGTGCATATAAGTATTTACATGAGGGAGTGTGCTACCAAGTTGAGAATATAGATGGGAAGACCAGGGCTCTGTGATAGTGTGCCTGTGATAATATGTGGTATTTTTGTCAAGTTACCTATGTTGTACCTCCTGAGATGGTAGGGACTGCAGCAGCACAAAGTTAACAGTTATAACTTGTCAGTCATCTAGATAAACTCATTAATCTTTCAGCTTTCATTTTTACACCTCTATTTTTTTCTTTTTGTCTAGAATAACAGTTTGGGAATACCTGTTAATATTGGGAATACTCTGATGTGTGTTTTTCTTTTGTTCTTGATTTTAACAGGATTCTCTGGCAGCAGAAATAGAAGGGTCAATGAGGAAAGAACTGCATTTAGATGAACCTGACTCTCCAGACTTGGCGTATGACTGAAAAGCATTGGTTCCTATGTTCTTTAAGAAACAGATTGGTTATGTCTGAAGTTAGTTACTGTTTGATAGGAAAGAAAAAGAAACACTAAATAGTTGCACTATTTTACAGGGACATGTGTTTAGGAGCGTGTGAATGACAGAGAAGCGTAACGAACTGGTCTTTGAGTTGTTTATATTTTCAGGTTAAGCTGATAATAGAAACCACCCAAACACAGGCTTCACCTTGTCTTTGCAACTTCACCTGCAGTTTTGGGTGCAAATGTGAGACTGAGAAGGAAAAAAACACTGGCTTTCCTATGTGTTCTCAGTTCTTCTGAGTTAAATGAGAGAGTGGTTTGAAACAAGTGAAGTGCTTCTGAAGCTTTAAAATGTGCAGAAGCTCTTCACATTTGCAGAGTGTGAAGCTCTGCAGTGTGGCAGAAATGACCTTACTGACCTAAGTTGCAAGAGGTCTATCTTGTCTATTTGTACAAAAGGTGGCCTTTAACAAGGTAAGATGAAATCAGAAAGATACAAAATCAGGAAGATGAGAGCTTGCTCAAACCCCATAGGATCCCTGTGCCTCTCTAGAATTGTCTAACTTAAGACTAGTTTGATGACTTTAAAATTTCTTTTCCATTAGTATAGATGTACTGAGGATTGGATACCTTTTTTCATTTAATAGTTCCTCTGGATTTTACTTATCTGTTTGGTGGTAGTGACTGTAAGGTCTGCATGACTGCTTGTAGGTAGATGTCCTTACATTCAGCCTTCTACACACAAGCTACTGTAGATTTGGAGGCTGCACACAGCACATGCAGCTAGTGCAACTTTCTAAGCCAGGGACAGAAAGATAGAAATTTGAATGACAATGAATAGTGTAAGGCATCCTGTCACTGAAACAGTTTTGCAGTGTTGCCATCCAGCTGGGATATGTGCTGTTCTTGTGTTCAGCCACTGTTGAACAATAAAGCAAAGCAGAAGGGATGCTTTTGTAAGGTGATGTGGGGCAGGTTTCTTTTTTCAGGAAATTTGTGAGGTATTATCTGTTCTTAATCCCAGCACACATGAACAAAGTTACTTGTGGAATTAGGGCAATGGTAACAGAGTGGACCTCTGAAGTAGGTCAAAATTTAGGTTTCCAGCCTTGACAGCCTCTTTAGGTTGTGAGTGCATTGTTACATGTTGGCCTTTGTGTGTGTATTTTATTTCTGCTTGTTTTTAATGCTGTGTATGGGAGTAGGAAGTTCTTGAATTGAAAAGATAAAAGTCCTGCTTGCATTAAGGACACTCAGCAGAATTAATCCAAATTTCTCTCTCAAAATCGATTAGCTTAGTTGAAATTTATGAAATGATTTTTTTTAAATTCATTTCCACACAGCACTTTTATGAGGTTTTTAGCTGATCCGCTGAAATGCCCTTTCAATTAGTTTGGTTTAATATTTCAGAGGGTTGGGGCACATAGGTCTCATATATTCTGTCTAAGATATGTTTTAGAATGAAAAAAGTGCCATGTTGATGGATTGCATGTAGTGGCCAGACTGTGTGGCAAATAGGAGACTCTGCAGAGTCTACTTTGCAGATACTTTGCAGACCTTTGTTGAGGACAAGATGGCACAAGTAGAGGGAGGTGATAGAAATGGTCACTATTGAGCTGCCACAAGTAGAGGGAGGTGATAGAAATGGTCATTATTGAGCTGTTTGTTCTTGAGGACAGATCTTTCTCCATTGTGTGATTATTAACTATATTTGTCTTACCAGTCATCAGAAGCGGGTCTTCGAGACGGTGAGGAATGTAAACCAAGTTGTCAAGCAGAGATCCATGACTCCATCACCAATGAATATCCCAGGCTCTAACCAGTCGTCTGCTATGAACTCAGTTATTTCTAGCTGCATCAGCACTCCACGCTCCAGCTTCTACGGGGGAGACATCTCCAACATTATGATAGACAACAAGACCAATAGCATCATCCTAGGGACAGATTCTGGTGAAAATGGGTTAGTACTTCTGGACTGGACTGTGTTTTTGTTTCCTTATATAGGAGGCAAAGTGTTTGTATTTTCATCTGTCTCATGTTGTGCAGGCCAGAACAGTGACTTGCATTTTCCAAAGTGACTTCATTTGGAGTGTTTAATTCTTTAGCACTGAGGTTTTTTAAACAAGGCTTTTATAAACTTCTGTATATCAAGCTCTTCAAAGCCATGTATTTTGAGATGCATCATCACCAGACGGTGTGAAACCACTCTCTGCTAATATCCCCAAACAAACAACGAATATTTGCCACTGTAGTATAGTTTTGTGACTCACTGATATATTCTTGCAACATTGGCTATGTAAGACTTGGCCTGCTTGCTTGAGTTTGTATTACAGTGAGACCAGCAATAACTAGGAGCTTCTCATCTTTTGTAGGAGGAAGCTCGTAATTAAAGCACAGCTCTTCCAACCAGTACTTATTAAGAGGAGCTGGGCTTATGAAACAGTTCAGTATGAAAGAGAGTATCAGCGTTTAGCTTTGTGCTCCCTGGAAGAGTAGCAAGTTGTCCCAGACACAGAAATGTAAAGGTTTTGAAGTATGTTTCAAAACCGAAAGCTTTAGGCTTCTCAAAATGTTTTTCTTTTCCTTATGTCCGTTTGTTTTCCTCCCCTGCTATGCTCTAGAAATGAAGACAGAATGAAGAAGCCTGGGACCCCGGGGACACCAGGTTCCAGTGACCTAGAGACTGCCCTCCGTAGGCTGTCCCTCAGGCGGGAGAACTACCTTTCGGAGAGGAAGTTCTTCGAAGAAGAGCAGGAAAGGAAGTTGCGGGAACTGGCGGAAAAGGGCGAACTCCATAGTGGCTCCGTTACTCCTACAGAGAGCATCATGTCACTGGGAACTCACTCCAGATTTTCAGAATTCACTGGATATTCGGGAATGTCTATCAGCAGTCGATCCTACCTGCCAGAGAAGCTTCAGATTGTGAAGCCCCTAGAAGGTGATAACAAAGGGCCTCGGCCTTTATCTGTTCTTCTTAGTGACTCTTTGTGGTCTCTCATCCACCATCAGAAAGCAGGAAATCTTTGCAATACGTATTCTTTTTACTTTAGAGACAGTAATCCACGTTGTTGGTTTGAACTCTTCTAGCTACTATATTTTTCCACAAGCCTTAAAAGCTGATTAGGAAAGAAAATTATCTAACGACAGAACAAAACAAATGTTGCAGCTCATGCCTGCATCAGTAGTGGAGCCTCATAAGTCACCTAAGTCTTCACCTTACTATTTCATATTTAAAGAAGAAAGGTGATTTGGTCTCCAAACTCTAGGTAACAGAATATTAGCAGGTGCTCAAAAGATACAGATTAGTTCATCAAATCTCAGTTCAGCAAAGAAGTGTCTGCAAAGACCTGTACTTATCTCAGGTTCTGCAGATGGTCTAGTGGGACTATTTCTGTGATTAGAAATGGCTTCTGGACTCCAGTTGACTAGCTTTAGTTGATAGGCATGAGTCTGTGACTTCAGCTCATATGTGAAATATTATTTTAGCCAAATTTCATCTACATATATTCTTAGAACTAATCAAAATACAAGTAGGTGGTCAGGGCTGGAGCTCTGTTTCAGGAGTAATGACATTTCTGCAGTCTGCCTGACAAAGCAGACAGAACACATAAGAATAATTTATTCCATCTGGCTTTCTGTAGTCTTTTGAGATTGTTACTCACCATTAAGACTTAGTAAATTTATTTATGATTAAACAAAATTACTCTACTTTGCCATAGTTCTTCCAAAGGTGATATTTATGTGATCTAGCTTTGGTCTCTTAGTGGATTTTTTTTCACAACTGTTGTGTTAGATTATACTCTTCCTGTGTGTAATAATTTCAGCACTTCCTTTTATCATGGCACTGTTTCAGAAACAAAACCCTTTTTGTGCTCTGACAAGTGTCATGTTGGGTCTACCTGTTCAAACAAAAATAGTGCCCAAATGGTGCCCAAATCCCTTCTATTTGCTCATAGTAATTTGTTTTCTTGTTTGCTTTCAAACAACTACAAAAGTCTTGTATCACATGAGAAAAGGGATAATTCAACATCATTTCAGTTACTGATTGCCATCATTGTAATAGATTTCTGTCACTATCCCATTATATCTGTTTTTCTTCCAATAAACTATTTCAGTCTTCACCTTTCTATCTGTCTGTTTTTTCCCTTGTTTTGTTCACTGTTCTTTTCCTTAAGCTATTGAGCCTTTCAAGTATTTCTCATGTTTGTTTTGCATCTAATTTGTGACTTGTTAGTATATGCTTGTTTCATAAGTTTGGTGTTTGTTATCTCTTATTAAGAACCTGTTCATTGAATCTATTCATTTGTTTGCCTTAGTTTTTCTCTCTAGGAATTTCTATTAAGTTTAAAATTTTCTTCAACTTTTTTTTTTTTTAACTGTGAATCTGCAGCTTCCTATATCATGAGCACAAAATAGAGCTCCCCATGTTCCATATGAAAACTAAACATTGGACTAATAGTATTTTACCCATTTTGCAATTATGGCACTAATACATGGCAAGTGTCCTATGACCACTGTGCCACACGTGTCACCTTGCAGGTATCAGGAAGAGAAGAACAACGGTCACTTGCTTAATTCAGATGATCATTTTGCTCTTAAATTCCATCTCCTTTCAGCCTAGCAGTCCCACTTTTCCAGGCCAGTTCCCTCATGCCAACTGTTCTTGATAACATAGTTTACAAAATCATTGGTATTGATGTCATTTGTTGAATATAAGGGGAATACTGTATTCCTCCATACATATTGGGTTCTTCCTCTCTGCTCCCAGTCATAAGAGCATTGACAGCTATTACATTGCTTTCTGTGCTTGTGTTAATTTTCTATATGGAGAAGTTAGTGCTTCCCTACAAACATTTAATGAGATCAAGGTTAAGGTAACTGAGGTGCAGAGAAACTTAAACATCTTCCTTCTGTACTCAAGCTGAGCCTGCTTTGATTTCCAGTTTCCAGAAGGTTCTGATAACAGTTCTATTGACATTAAATATTAAAGCTAAAAATGCAGTTATTATGGTGAATATATTTTCACAGAAACAGTGGGATTTTATGTTTCTGTGCACTGCCAACTTTTTACAATATTGTCATACAGAGAAGCTCTACTCTATGCTCGAGACTTCGCAATACTTGACACTTCATATTCTGAAGCCTTTTTTTAATGCAAAAGTACAAATACTTGAGCTCTGGGACTATTTAGAAATGAATATGAAGGGTGGTTTTTTGTTTACTTTTTTAGTTTAGTTTTGTTTTGTTAAGAGTTATTTTCTTGGAATTGTAATGGCTTCTGCTCAATCCTCAGTGGTAGCAATCAATTTGGATCCTACTTACTTCCTCAAAATCCTATAAATGTAAACATAGATTTATACATAAATGTATACTTTTGCACATGCATTCATCCAAAGCAACTTGCATTGCAGATCCAGAGTATTCTGTATTTTCATTCCAGGTCAGCTCATACTTGACCTGTCAAAAAACATGAATATTATGCTTGCACTGCAGGACCTAGAATAAACAGTTTTAAGGCAAATATTACCCAGTAGTGATTGGTGGTTGCCTGTTGTGACTCTTGTGCATCTGACTCTTGTGAGCAGTATTTAATCACAGTGCTTGAGGAACTGGATAAATCTTGCCCTGATTTTAGAGGGCTCAGTTCAGTGTTTGTATCAGTGTAACGTGCTGCATTGCTCTAACTCATTGTCTCCTATTGAACACTGGAGTATTGAAATGTTGTTCCCTTCAAAATGTACCTCTTTCCTCACCCAGAACATTTTTCTGCCAAGGATGAAGCTGCAGGTACAGTAGAGTATGGCTGTAGAGTAGTGACCTCCTGTAGGATAGGGGCTCAGATAGGAGCCATGCAGGTACTTAGACATGACACATAGATCAGAGCTGTTACCTGCTTATTTGTGCCTGGAGTTGATGTGGCTTTCTAACATATGTTAACATGTGAAAGTTGCTGTATAATCTGTGTAGTTATTGTTTTCTTGTTAGTCATGGTAGTAAATTCTACCACGTTTCTGCCTCCTTTCTTCATTCATGCAGGATTATGTGGTATGTGTTTCTAGAGCTGTCTGTGATGATGTTCAACCTAACTGTTGAATATAAAGCCTTTCTAGGCCTGCTGAAGCCTATAAATTTAGGGGGATAAGAGTACTGAAGAGGAGGGGAGGTGCACGGGTACAAGGAGGTCACATCAGACTGCCAGACTTAGCCTATCTAGTGCTTATGTGACCAGTTCACCTACCACTGGTCTGAGAAAGCTGAAGAATAACTGTCTTTCTAGAGCTATTTCCACTAGTTCATAGAGGTTTAAAACCTTTAGTGGGACTGAGATTTGGATGTCTGCATAAAAAAACTTGTGCTGAAACACATCTTTCTGCCATTTGGATGTGGGATTGCTGGCTGATCTATTTTGGTTTCTCTCTGTTCCCCTTCAAGGTTCTGCCACTTTGCACCACTGGCAGCAGCTGGCTCAGCCTCACCTGGGGGGGATCCTGGACCCGAGGCCCGGCGTTGTCACTAAGGGCTTCAGGACCCTGGACCTCGACCTGGATGAAGTGTACTGCCTTAATGACTATGAGGAAGATGAGACAGGTGACATTTCTTACAAGGGCCTAACTACCTCGACGCCAGTTCAGCACACAGAGACCTCAGGTGAGAGGTCACAAGCACAAGTGACTGTTTCAGACAGCAAGAATAACCCCAGCCAATCTCAGGCTTTCACAGAGGAGATGCAGGAGGCCGCGACTGACGATGATGAGGGGTCTGGTGAGGGAAACTCGTTAAGTCCAGTAAAACTGACATCTTTAGAGGATTTTGATTACTGGGCCATTCTCACATCTCTCCAGAACAGCATCCATAGTATTGCTTTGTGTGTAGCGTCCGCACGTTAATGCGTGCAATAGAACATAACCATGCTAACATTAACTCAAAAATCCTTTCTTTAATAATCCTTTAATTTGACTTTTTTTTCCCTTTGGTAACAGCATTTGTGGTCAATAATTTACTCTTTTTTTGATAAGAGAAGGCTGCTAAAAGGAAGCGGTTCATTCACAAAGCATGTTTGGCGCTTGTATGAGTATTCAGTGCACACTTCAGTTTATAATGTATAGGCGCTATATATATATAGTGTGTGTGTGTGCTTATAGTATAGATATTTTCCTGACTGTTCATGAGGGATTATGCCATGCTTTAGCTTCTGTGCTTTGGAAAAGAACAGAGGCAAAGTAATGACAAAAGCTGCATCTAAGTTGTCTTTGTTGAAGTGCCTTGAAAATCAAGCAAAGCAATTCTGCAGGTTGAGTTCAGTTGCCTCACATAGTTTACCTGTTTTTAAATTCTCAGTGAGAAAAAACTCAGTAGATATAAAAAAAAAAAAAAAAAGGGATATCTTTATGTGGGGAATAATGACATATCCCTCATCTCCTATCAACTGCATTATTCTTAAATTCTATCCTTTATATTTATACCATGTTAAGACTTACGTATTTTCAAATGATTCACTACTGCATGGTGTGTTAAATGCTCTGAACTGATTTTTGCACTCCTTGATGGGATGAGACTGTTTAGATTTTATTGTTTGTTTGTTTAATAACCTTTTTAAGAGCAGTAGTCTTTAGTAGGATAGTAAGATTTGCCATAGGAGCAGAATTGTATTTAGTCTTAACTCTGCCTTCTTTTTTTTTTTCTTAAGATTTACCTGTTTGGTCTTTAGAAAATCAGGTCATGTCTCAGGGTTAGGTGATAATATTCAGGGCTAGTTGATAATATTTCTCTGTTCATTTTGTGAAGTTTAGAATATCCTCAGCTCTCACTAAAGGGTAGCAATGAAATGTTCTAAATTTTTGAAAATAAGTTACTGCTTGCAGTCAGTTATAGTAAGACTAAATTTCTTCCAAAACATTCAACTTCCTATTCTATTGCAGAAATTCACTTTAGCCTATGAAATCTATTGCCCAGAAATAACAATGATACTATTTTTTTAAGTTACTGTAGAAATGAATAAGGCCTCAACAAGAGTTCTGTGCAGGTTTGGATCTTGTCCAGACATTTACCATTCCAAGAGTCCAAATAACAATAGCAAGAAAAGCTGGAGATCTAGAAAACATAGATTGTGATCTATGTTAGATAGATCATCAGATAAAGACTGAAATAGCTGGCTTTTTTCCCTACAAAAGAAAAGATTCAAGAGAAGATATTCATGTATTTTTAAAAGATGTTGTTGCAGAGAGAGAACAAGCAATCCTCCTTATACTCAGGACAAAATAATTGCAAAAAAAATAGCTATCTAGATTGCATCTTGGGGAAAGAATTTTCTAATTATAAAGACAGCAAGCACAAGAACATGTTAAAAGTTTTGCAACTTTATTATCATGGATGCACACATATATATGGGCATATATATCTGTGTGTATTTAAAAAAACAGATTAGAAAGATAATAATGGGTATTGATTTAGGAGAATTCTTGGTTTGATGCAGAAAAACAAATGTAGACACAAATTGGCAAGAAAGGCTTGTATTCCTTTCTGTTTCTTCTTCCATTACAGTCTGGATACAGGTCACTGTAGAACAGGTTATTTCCTGCTCCTGCTCATACTGCAGGAGAACTTCAGCTGTCTCTGACATTGTTTCCAAAGTGCATTTTTTACCTTAGAAAATAACAAGTACCTAAAAATCTATAAAACTATTCTGCTAGTAATCTCCTTTCAGCTTGTATTGTTTGCTGAATGATTTTGGTACATTATAGAATTAGAGAAATTTGTCAAAATAACTAACTTATATGTAGAATGCACAGGTTGCCTAAAATTTCCCAACCTTTACCCTTTCTTGAGATGACCTAGCTGCGTAGGAGTTAAGAGCATCCGTGCGCTACCACAGTATTACTGAGTGTTTTACTTGAGTAAACTGGGAGTTTACTTCACAGAATCACAGAACATTCAAGGTTGGAAGGGACCTCTAGAGATCATCTAGTCCAACCTTCCCGCTCCAGCAGGCACCTAGAGCAGGTGGCA
>JAUBOD010000386.1:4618310-4629215 GCA_032353885.1 Nothura maculosa | reverse complement strand
GCAGAACAGAAATAAACAACCCCAGGCCCTGCAATACACATGGGAAAAGTAGGATTTAATATTTTATCAGAAACAGACATGGTAAAGATATTAAAATTCAAAGAGCAAAGCATTAAGATACTTGGTAAAAAAAATAGCATAATCTAATTGGTTTTTTTTGTTAAGGAAAGTGCAAATGAGGATAAAGAAATACCTTGGTATCCACTAGTGCTGAAGACCAGTGCCAGGCTCTGCAGTGCTTTTCCTATCTTCTGGTATTCCTTGGGTAGTGCTGCAAGCAGGAAAGGGATGGGAAAAGAAGGAAACAAAAGCACAAAAACAGAAGAGTAAATGTGACTAAACCTGCAGCATTTCCAGAACTTGACAGAAACAGGCATTCAAAAATATTTTTTTAAAAAGAAAAGTAAAAACAAAATTAAGAAAGTCCCACATGTAGGTTATTTTTCCCCCTCTAGTGACACAATCACTTCTCACCACCTCCCCTACGGAAGTTCCCTAACCAAGTACAGCAATTGCAATCTGGCTTCTCAAAAGCCACAGCTGGGGAGACTGAAGGTGACTGCTATAGAACTCTCACTATACTCCCACCTTACAGCCCCTCTACACATATAGCCTGGGCTTTTTTTTTTTTTTTAAATCTCCCCCACTGTGGGCAGCCTGTATTTCCTCTCCTCAAAAATAAAAAGAAATGTTGAAGTGATGTGAAGAAGAAATCTTGTTAACATTTGAAAGAAGAGATTATTGTACGGGTCTATAATAGCTAACCACTCCTCAGATTTTATTTTTAAAGAAAATAGAAAGCAAGATTTTCTGGGAATAACAACTGATGAAGTATCTGGATCATAGATAACAATTGGTCTTTGCAAAAGTGTATGTATAAATTGCTTCCTCCTATTAAGATCCAAAAAGCTGTGATTTATGAGTAGGTATTCAAATAACAACTATTGTAATATCATCACCCCAGAGGCCTAAAGCACAATCTGAAAAGTGAAAACAGCTTTTATAACCCATTCTTACTAGCAGGAGGAAAAAAAAAACAGTTTTTATTTGTTTGTTTTCAAACCCTGTATTCAGAGGGTTCCCTGGATGTAAGAGCACTCAACTCCTCATTTCCTCAGGCACAACAATCTAGGTGGTTACAGATACACCCTCATGTGGTGGTGGTAGTGGGAAATCTAAGTCAGTTCTTTGATCTTGTTGTATCTAATTCTTGCCCAGAAGTTAGGTGTTTTTTTGAGGGGATTTTTTTTTTCCTTCTTCTGACAACTAATTTTTTTTTAAGTAATAGGTACATGTTAGAATACTAAAGCTCTATTATAAGCTTTAGTTCCCAGCAGGAATTCCTAGGAAAAATGTGTTTCTTGACTTGCATTTAAGAAATCTTGATTGTCAGTCCTTCTAAATATTACAAAACAGAATTAACTTAATTTTGGCACTTCCTGTGTGATATCAGTTACTCACTAGGAGTTAGAACTTGTGTTGACAGGAGAGTAAAATATATACGTTATGTCATACATGTATAATTGACTACCCAAGTCATTACCACATCTGATTTGTTGTGTTCACACTGGCTAATAGTTACAAATTGTTAGAAGAGTAATTTTACACACCCAAAGCACTAATGTCATTACTTTAGGGAGACTGTGTTGCACTTTAGTAGTAAACAAAATACTGCACTTCTACCACAAGTTTAAAGGGACAGCTTTTGAGGAGTTCTCATCTCCATTGCTCTGCATAACTGCACAGCAGCCCTATTTAGAAAGTTGTTTCTGAGGGATGTTGTTCCTTCTCCATCTGCTGCTTTCTCCTCAGTGCCAATTGCTACCTAAATGAAAGCCATACAAAATCAGAGTCCTGTGGCAGAGCAGACTCCAGGTTAGACCTTTTTTGACCTCAGCAGCAGAAGTATCAATGATATGAAGTGGTAAACACTTCCATTCAAAGGAGATTAATTGATCTAAAAGCACAGCCTACATGCACAAAGATCACTACCAGAAGAGACTGTGCTCCTCTACTCCCATTCTGTCTGGTCAGTCCCATATGTTCAACTCCAGTGCAAGGTGGAAAAGGGGCAAACAGGTAACTGAGGAGATGTCCTTACTCTAAGGCTGGGGACAAAGTATTGCATGGGAGTGAAAAATTAAAAAAAAAAAAAAAAGAGGAAATTTGAAGAGATTTGTGTGATAGGCCTTTGGGAGCCAGACACTACAGCCTGCCCTGAAGTGTTTATTATTATAATCTTCAGCTGTAGTACCTGCTTCCTTTCAATAGCTGCCTTGTGGTGGCCACAAACACTGAACACTGCTGTGGACTAGGAAACTAGAGCCCAGGCAGAGACATTAGGGACTTGGTGTGAAGTTCTGCAACCCTAAATATCTGTAGGAAGGAAGAGACAAGATAGGAGAAAAAGAATTGGGCTAAAGAATGAATTAGTTTCAAGTCTCTCTCTCTCTCATGTATTTATTTATTTAAAATAAAGTCTCATTTCACCTTTAAATCATTCCTCCTGGCATGCAAGGATCCTAAAAATGAGTTAATAAAATGCAACCATTTATAATTTGACGAAGAAGATTACTTTGCCCATGTTGAAGTCTAGATGAATGACAAGTATTATCAGAACAGATACAGCAAGGATTTTTACCTGGATGATTAGAACTTCTTAACTTCAATGATTTTAAAACACAGGCAGGAAAAAATTATTTTCCATCATGAGAAAAATAAAGGGTGGGTGAAGAGCTGTGCGCTCTCTACTTGCAGACAATGAAAACAGACCGAAGGGCATACAAACCTCATGACAATTTAGAATTTCCTTGAGTTTTAAGATGTGCCTTGAGTTGTATACATAAAAAAAAAAGGAGCAGAGAAATCACTGCTAAATCACTTACGCCCTGTACACCGTTTCCAGTGCTCTTGTCCCACTGTCAGGAGCTCTTTAACACCATCATCCATCGCTTTGGTGAACCTGCTCACTGCATCACACTTCTGTTCTCTGTGGCATTTGGAAAAAGCAAAAGCAAAAACCACTTTAAACAAATCCATTAGTTTAGCTTAGGTCTAAACACACAACTGAAATATTTAGGAGTGTCAACTGTGTTTGAGAATCACAGAAATGAGCAAATTTCATGAAATCTCTACCAATTCCTATGCCAGGGAAATTTCTTCTTCTGATCAAGGCACTTACCACACTAATTTTCATCTATTAGGAAACGTAAACCAGGATTATCACTCTTACTATAGTGACTTTCCTTAAATAAGGTTATTCAACAAATATCCTGCAATGGAATCATATAATCACAGAAGAAGCAAGTGCACATCTAGAGCACTAAATATATGTAAAGGGATATCACACTGACAGAAAAATAAATGTTAAAATAGCAGAAGTAATAAAAATTCATAACAATGAATAACAAAATTCTTCCATATACACATTTAAGTCTAAAACAAGTGAATAAAAGGTAACAGACCAGTTCCTCTATGGAAATTTATATGCATAGCTTAATATACTTTGACAGTATCAAAACTTTCCATCAACATAGCACTGCATGTGCAGTAGTATCAATATCCTTGGGTGATTATTCCCTCTTGGCAGCTTGCACAAAAAGATGCCCATTATTCATAGCCACTTCAGCAAGTATCTCTTCAAAATCATGAAAATGTACATGCGTGCCCCTTTGTTACTCAGTTTTATAGTTCTAATTTAGTTTATATTGGAGGCATAACACTCATGCAAAAAGAAAATACTGCCTTACATTTCTATCATGTCCAAGTCGGGACCTCCTGGCTCAATTGTAGAAAAGATCAGAACTCCGACAGTCTCATCTTTTTCTGCCTTCCTCTTTCCTGTTTTCCATTCCTTGAGGAAAACACAGCAAAACAATAACGTGACCATTGCTATTCATCCACCTTTAAATATATAGACCTGAACAGTGAACGAAGCTTCTAGAACAACAAACCAAGAGTCTACCCACAAGTTAAAGCCTTTTAGTTTAAATAGTTTCAGTGGAACCAAAGTTTTAGAGTTGCCCTCCCTTTTACTTGTGCACTTTGTTTTCTAGATACTACAATGAACAGAAACTTCTTGTGAATTACTTGTATATTGCAAAGATACAGAAAGGCAATTTTATTCAGCTTTATTTGCACATGTGATAGGGCTGATATTAGAAGCTGGTCCAGAAGATCATAAGACTATTACTCAACAGTCATATTAAATTCTTAGTGGAGAATAAAAAGAAAAGGTTAAAATTCCAGATGTATTGCAACATCAGTTCTGTTTATATCAGCCTGTAAGTTAGTTAGATCCTACAAACAACTGACTAGCTAGTCCAGTTACACAACTCTGGCCATCCAAATACCTCACTCAGATCGTAGCTTATTACTATGCTACTAAGCCCTTACTTACAGGATTATGGAAAACTCAGGTAGGGAGGGACCTAAGGATCAGTGTGTTTCTCAAGCAAAATCTGTGTGTATTTAAGAGAATAACTGTGTGACGAAAACAGAGTTTTCTTGTCCCTTTGTCACTACTAGATACCCAAACAGATAGGACCTTAATCATGGAGAAGCCAATATACCAATTTATACACAGATGGTAAAGATATTAAACTTATAAAAAATCATGCAGGAAAGTGATGTGTAGCAGGAAAACTGAATAGGGATTGTTATATCAGGTAAAACAACAGCTAGCAAAGTTGTACCAGAGTACTGTAGTATAATAAATCCAGCTGAGTTGGATCAAAGCAACAGCCAGGAATTCTTATAATTGTTCTTTCTTTAGTGGAGGAAAATGGTACACAAAACAGTACTGAAAACAAAATTGCTTTAAAGAGACTCACTTCTGTTATGGTAGCAAATAACATTTCAGAAAGTTTGTTTCTCATTTTAATCAATGAGTTAAATCTACTAAATTCAGCATTTTGCAGCTCTTCATTACTGCCTATTGGGGGACAGGCAAAGCAGCAGACTACAAAACTGCATTCCTATCTGAAAGCAGAGATTGTTTTGGGAAACAATCTTCGCACCTCATCTTTTTGCAGGAACACTATTTCCTACCTTTTCATCTCGGAAATTGAGAAACTGCTGGAAAACTTCACTTTCTGAAACAACAGGATGGCGACACATCCTTGTCATCCAGGCTTGCAGCCTCTCCATACGCATTTTGATAAACTCCTCTTCAAATCGCCCTGGAACACACGGAACAAGGATGGAACAAGGACAGTTACATTTCCACTCAAATAGCCTCGGGGAGCTGTTTGGTTTATATTTTGTTTAATTAAAACAGAATCTGAGATTTATCTGGGGAGGTATTAAAACATGTATAGAATTTAAATGAAGAAAACATTATCAGAATGAATTAATATACTGCTCTTTAAGGGTTTTCTGATCACTGCAGAGAGAATTGCCCCTTTTAAAGACAGTCACTCCAACTTCCACATCCAGTTTGGATAAGTTGCAGGGGGAGGGAGCAAAGGAGCACATCTGGATGAAAAGCAAGATTTAGCTTTCAGGGGAAGAGAAAACCTCAAGCTCAGATGGCAGACGCCCTATGGGTACAGTTTACTTAGTCCTGCAAGTAACCAAAAGAAACATTTCCACCAGTACCGTTTTACCACTGTATTTATAAGAATCTTCTACTTTGAGCACAAACCAGGTCTTCAAGAGAAGCATGAAAGAAGACCTGCACTACACAGGACTTCCAAAGCATGCAAGAAATAGGATGGGTCTGGAAGATGACAGAAAGATTCCTTGCTGTTCCCAGAGCAGGGTGGAAGGCCAGCCCTGACTACACCTGCTCTCCCAGTACAACCCCACTGGGTAGTTACTGCGGCAGCAGCTCCGAGGTCATCTCGGAGAACCAGAACCCCAACCACTAGGGAACCTCCTCCCCACCTTTTCTGTTTTAATTGCAAGTAGGGAGCTGCCATATACAATCAATGCAAATTTAGATGTGGTGTGAGTACACTCCCTGCAAACAGGGACACTGTTTGCACACTCCCTGCAATTCAGGCAGCAAAACAAATATTGTAGAGGAATGAGTAGAACCTACCCTTGTACCTTGTCCCTTGACCTATACTGAAACTGCAGCAGCGACGGAAAGGCAACAGGAACACTCAGAACTTGTAATCTCGTCCTTAGGCACAAGGCCACCAGCAAGATTGTGATCCTCCTCTGAGCACAGTCAATCTGTGATCCTCCTCTGAGCACAGTCAATCTAATTGCAGGGAATTTTGCCTTCCCATGACTTTAAGAGTTAAAAGACCTTCCTAGACAGACTTCACAAAGAAGCCTCCCAAACACAATCAAAGATACCTGATAACATTTTCAAAGGGAGCTGCTTCTAACATCTCAAAAAGAGAGAAGGAGGGGACGGAAATGAAAGAAAAAAAAAGGAAAAAAAAAAGAAAAAAAAAAGCTTTTTTAAGCTTTTTTCTTGTCAGGAGACTAACAGATCAGCTTCTCCCATAGTATCCAAAAGAGAAATCCACCAGCAAGATTTAATTGAGATGTGAAACTCCAGTCTTTTATGATACAGCTACAATGAAACTTGGAGGCCTCGCTGGCTCTTCCAATTACATTTTCAGTTTACACACACGCATTTAAGTAAAAATACTGGTGAATTCTAACTCTGAGGCTAGCTAAAGGGAGGACGTCACTTCCTCACTTTTCAGTTTCCTCGGCATTTATCCCAGCATTTGCATCAATGCTTAGCTTTCTTCAAATACAGCAGAGCTGCTGCATTTTTAGTGATGCCCACAGACACATGGCTGGCTACATGCCAGCTTTTGTGCTTTTTTGGGGCTGATATTCTTAAATACTGTGTAAAAAATCTTATCAGAAAACACACAAGTGGAGACAGCCTGAAGTAATGCATTTTCCTCCTACACGAGTATCCAATCTTCTCTGCACACACACACACACACACACACACACACACACACACACACACACACACACACACACACAAGCATATTCTTGTAAAAGGGGAGCCACAGGCCACTGAAAAAGAGTGGCCTGAGAAATATATTCTCAGACATTCAGTGCAATGCCTGGACTCAGGAATGTTGAGGAATTCAATCCTACTCTCCCATCCAGAGAATTTGATCAAGCTGAACTTAGATTAAATGCAGCAGAAAATTATACCAGTGAAAGATGCTTTCTAACCAAGTTTCAGGAAAAACAGCTGCCATCTTTTTGTTACAAGAAAACAAAAACATTTGTCAGGGACTAGGATCCTCCCTTTCCTCCAGAAAATACGAAAGAAATGAAACCAGTTCTCCAGACTATCAGCAAACACAGGCAAAAACAAACATCTCTTCTCTCCAATAATGAGTATTTTTTTTCTTAATCACTGGATTTTTCTTAATCACTTTTCTTTCCCCAATCACTGGATTAGAGTACTAAACTCAAGTTCTGAAATGTGTTCCTGGTGACAATGCTACTTTGTGGCTATGTCTGTGGTGACACACCCTCACATCTCATCATCAATTCCAAATTTTCCAATGAAGATTCTCATATAACTTCTCTAAACATAATGAAGAAAACGAAAACAGTAAGAATTAGTGGAATTATGCACGAAAGGGATTCCATAAATCCATCCCACGAATTCATGGCTGCAAATGCTTACCTGTTACTTGCTTGTCTGGAAGAGAGGGGATTGGAATGGCTAACCCAAACTTAACCAGGAGACGCTCATATAACCAATCAAAGTGCTTGTATCTGTGGTTGACAGACCGATTAGTGTTCTGTAAGAGAAGCACAACTCTGAATTTTAACAGGCATCGCCTACGCAGAAGCCATCTGAGGGAAGGGTGTCCAAAACAGCAGACTTAGCTTTAAGGCTCTACACAGTAATTATTCGTTACTTTCTGTAGTGACAGAAGGATTAAAAATGGGAAAGAAAACAAACCTTAACTCTTTTTTTCAAAAAAACAAATACAGCTATCACTTATTGTTACAATCTAACTAGTAATTTTTACAGGAGCTGTATTATTTATACATAGAGGTTACCTCTATCTACAAGACAGAATATCCTGTTTCAGATAACACTTACAGTGCAGGTCAGCTGATACTCAATGTAGCTCTTGAGACCATACATTTTGGAACCTTTTTTGGGATCTGCCACCACACAGTCAAATGTAGAAGAAGGATAATCCCACATTGGGCCATAATCACCAATCTGTCAAGAATTGCAAATACAATTATTATAAATACATCGTGTCGTACCAGGTGCAAACAAGAAGACAAATATTTACATGAAGCAGCCCGGTTTGAAAACAGAGATCCAAACTCCCTCCACTAGAAAATTCCTGATGATTTTGGTGAGTTTGAGAGTCAATAAATTCAAATCTCTCCAGAGATTAAAACCAGCTCTCTCTCTAGGATCTACTCCTACCAGGTTTCTCCTATAAGGATATTGGAGCAGTAGACTGCTGGGAGGCAGACACTCCTGCACATTGCTACATACCACCTTTCCCTGGAAGAGCAACTGTCAAGAGCAGCCTATTAATTAGATCACAAAGTGATCTGACGCTGCAGACTTGTATGAATGCAGGTGCTCTGATAAGGTAACTATCAAGACAGTTGCTAGACAGTATATGCATCTGCTCCCAGGAAGGTTCATTTTTATGATCACAAACAATGTAGATCAGTTGCTCAGCATGAGAAAAGTAGTATTAAAAAGAAGAAAACAAAAAGATCCCCAGCACACTTGGAATAAGCAAGGAATTAATACTCAACCCTGAAAAAATCTCTCGGTAGTACAGGTTCAGAACTGTGGTCTACCATGAATTAAAAGGTTTAAATGGCATACAGTTTTCTTAGGATAGTTCTGTTTTTACCTGTATGCTCTGTATGAGGTTACCAGTTTCTTCTGATCCAGCAAGGAATGGGGGAAACAACAACAAACAAAACCAAACACATGCACTTACTAATATGGGGATTTTCTCTTTGGGTTTTGGTAGCTGCTTTGCCAACAGATACTGCTCAAGTCCAGGTTTTGCAAATCCGGGAAATCTAATATAGAGAGGGAAAAAAAAAAAAGAAAAGCAAGCAATCAATTTACTCTTCATGCCCCCTCCTTGTGCAGAACCTCCAGATACATTAAGTAAACATATTTTAATATATCTTGGCATTTTTCAAGTGCAGAGAATTATCCTATGTGAAATCTGTGCTAAGTGTGGATTTAGAAACAGTGATTTGCCTCCTCCCAAAAGCAGAAAAGCTTAAGCTACAGATCTCCAGCTTGTATTTGTGCAATACAGGCTCCTTACAGTGCACAGTAGCTATTTGTGCTTGCAGCCCATCAGAACAAACATGACAACAGGATATGGAGCAGTATCTGCGACTCCAAAGCCCATTCCCTGCACATACACACACATCCCTCCCTATTTCAGATGAGAATTCAATCATCTGAGAGAATAATGGATTATAAATTCATCTCATGAATTAAAAATGGAAAAAAAAAGTGACAGAAACACTGTAATGCCCTGCAAGTCCACAGAGATGGGCTTGCAGGAAACTAAAAGTGGTTCTCTTTCTACTTAGGACACGTAGCCCTCAATATACTGCCAGTCTACTCTTTCCTTATAAAAATATTTGAAGTCAAGTAGAGCTTAAGAAGAATTATGCTCCTGAATGAGGTATGTTCATGCTGGCCCTTGCTATGGATTTCCAACAAGTAGATGGCAGTGAGGCAGCAGCACTGCTGCAAAACAGGACAAAACCTCCCCTCATGAAAAAAGTCTGTCCCTGCATGACAAGGCCTTTAAGTTCAGTTACAACCTAAGGAGCCAGTTATTCTACTATCATTTTCTGTTCTTTCACTCAAAATCATTACTACCTGGGAGTTTCTTAGACTAATAGTATGTACAACAGACAAATTTTATGAAGCTGCACATGATAGCAAAAATATTTCCCACTTCTAGCAGCTCAAATAGGCAGTGAAACTCAGGGCAGCCTTGCTACCTGGCAAGCCATACATGACCAAGCCATCACTCCACCAAGTACACAGAGTGCTAAAGATTACAAAATTTTAAATAATAGGACCAGAAGTTCAGCCCCCATAACAGCATCATTTGACTGTATGTTAAGCTTCCAAGAACATCCAGTTATGTCACATACTCCAGGCCTGTCATGGATTTATGTCCTCTGATCACTTAGAGACAATGCTGAACTACAAACTCATCTCCATGTTCACCCCAAACCTGTAATATTTCCATTGCATATTTCAGGTAGGCTGGATGGGGACACACTTGCACAACTCAAATTCCAATTCTCCTCAGTGCATACACATTTGTCCTGCATTACTTGTTAAGTGGCAACTTCATAGCAGCTGCACGAGAGTTTGCTCGCTGGGGCCCCCCAGCCTCTGTCGACTCAGTCTCCTTGTAACTGAGATAAGACGGTGAGGATGATTTTGGGTCATCCCAGTCATCATCCCAATCATCCTCATCGGCAGCTGCTGGGAAAAAAAAAGAAAGTTCAGTGTTTTCTCATATCAAAGAGGAAGAGGCCACCCCAGGCACAAATCATCAACAAGGTGAGGAGACTATGCGCTAGTTCAGCCTTGCATTTTTTGATTCTTTAGTTATTCCCTCACCTGTGGCCTCCTAAAATACAGCTTACAAAACCCTCCACCAGAAATCCACTGAGGGGGAAAAACGCTGGTGTGTTAAAATGAACTCTGTGGTGCTCCACATTCATGCAGCCCAGGTTAGCATTTACCAGCTTTCCTCCTTTAGGCCTCATCACAAAACAGCACGGAAGCCTTCCAAAAGGCAGGCAAGGCCTTTGGATTTGGGGATTAGAGACCACTTCTTTACAGGCCTAAGGGCACAAACGTATGGGTGCATATTTTCAGAGCTGCCATGCCTGTTGAACATGCCTGGAAATTGACTCATGCACAAGACC
>JAUBOD010000386.1:4556745-4566801 GCA_032353885.1 Nothura maculosa | reverse complement strand
AGGAAGTGGAGAACAAACTCCAAGCTCAGAGGAAAAATAAACGTGCATTGTTAATTTGTGGATATCCCTGACAAATGCACCCCAAAGACAGGAGGCACAATACACATCAGTACACCTCGAGGAGACAGAACACACAATACACACAAAATCTCAGTCTGCAGCCTGTCACTAGCTAGAGAGACAGAATTGTTTTGTGACAACAACTATCTCGGCGACCACTTGCAGGCAAGTCCTGCTTGTCCTGGTCTGTCAGAGGCCTGGGAGGGAACCCTGAGCAGCCAGAGGTGACTGTGGTCTGTCGTGGCTGTCAACCTATCCTGCCTCTGTCATCGTGAGGGCTCCTGTCAGGATGGCACTAAAAGAGGCTGAAGGGGAGAGGAAAGGAAAAGCCCAGGCATAGGTGAGGCTCCCTGGAGTGGAAGTGGCTCAGCTAGAGCACATGGGGGTCTCCAGAAGTAAAGCCTAAGGTCAAAAACGTGCACAAGGGCTGAGGCACAGGACTTGGGCGGCAGGTACCGGCTGCTGCCACGGCTGCTGAAGCACCAGGGGGCTGGAAGTCAAAGGGCAAATCACTGCGACTCAAATGCATGAAGGGCTGTCCCCTGCCACGCTCTCTGGTGTCACTAGGCACGTGTCATAGCATTGTCAGCAGTGCGAGAGCAGAGTTGAGAGCACCTCAGCAAACATAAGGAAATGTAAGAAAGTCCATCAATCCTGGCACCTGACAGGTGCCGAAGGCAAAGATCCAGAGAGGCTTATAGCTGCCAGAGGAGATACAGGTGTCTTTACAGACACACAAAATACTAGGAAACAGAAAAATACAATAAAGCATTCATGTCAAAGCACTCACAGTGTGGGTATGCCTCACCGCAGCCTGCTACTAGAAAGTGGTACGGATACATACAAGTTCTCGTTCTACAGGAGCCAGGACATATTTTTATTCTAACATTAAAAGAAAAAGAAGTCTTTGCATTTAAAATACACCAGTGCTTAATTTTACTCAACTTGGAACCTCAAGCAGCAATTAAGAAAGGCACAGAAACATCCCATAATAAATACTCAAAATGTAGTGACTGCTCAACAAACTCACAGTTGATTATGCACTATATATACCAATACAATAGGAAAATTTAGGAAAAAATAGTCTGCTGGCTTAAACCCCCAGTCACCACATAAATGAGAAATTATTAAGTCCTATGCACACTTAGGAAAAAAAAAAGGCAAGGAGTATTTGTTTACTACACAGTTATTCTGAAACTGGTCTGTTTGCAGGAACAGTTCTGGAATACATGTGTGGAACCAAGGGTGATGCAGGGGGCTGTTCCAGCTGGAACAAGGATGCTGACAGCAGCTACAAGGAGACAGTTTCAATAACAACTCTGAAAAGTCAGAGAGTATGAAACAGGAACAAACATGAGCAAGCTCCTAAACAGTAACAAGATTTTGCTCTTACACAAATATGCTTACTAATTTAAAAAAAGGCTGGAAGAGAAATAAACTTAAATTACATATTCTCAATAGAAAATTTCCAAATATTCTATAAGCTATTAATGTGCAATTTGTAAAGCTGATCACACTTGGTTTTTTTTTTTTGTAATTGTGGATAATTGTAAATTCCTGGTTGCTTTGGTTGCACTGAGCTAAAATCATTACATGCAACTAAAACACATATAAATGGTATTTTTAAAATTGCCATGGTTTTCTTACTAACAGTTGAAGAGAATGGCTTATTGTACCGCTGTGTCAGAGCTGTGAGGAACACAGAGATGAAGAGTGTGGACTTCTGGGGGCTGTTTTGCATCCACTTCCCCTTCTGTGTTCTTTCTGGCTGCCATAAGGACACGTACCCACTACTGTTATCTTGCTCGCCAGTCCACAGCTGGGACTCCTGTGCTCAGATATGCACGTCTGAACTTCCTCTAGTCCATCTCCTAATTTTTTACAATTCAGGCATGCAGACAAATAAGCAGGACAGAGCTTTATAGAGAAATTCTCTGCTAGAGCCACCTCCCGTCCCCACTACCAAAAAGTAGGTTTTTGATTCCAAAATGGCCTGAATGATGTGACTAGCTTACAGAAGGAACAGCATTAGAGGCACACAGTTATCCGAGATAAATATATCCACACTGAAAATGAATAAATTAAACAGAGTGCAAGTGCCGCATATAAAGATTTTTTTTTTCTGCTTTTCATCTCATCAGTTATCACTAACACCTGTGTAAGAACTTTTCTGGAATGCACATGAAAAGGCACAAGCAAAGAGTAGCTAAATCTTTCTGAAATGGAATTGTTGATCCTGCATCATGGTTGGACTCTCCCTACTGCATTGAACCCAGCACCACCACAGAAGGGGTGAGGCACGAGTGGTGACAGGGCCCTCCATTGCCCAGCTGCTTAGGAAGGTTTTACCTGGTCTCCCAGATCCCTCCTCCCTGCTCCATCTGCCTGGGCTGACAAATACCACCTCAGGAGCAGGTCCCAATTAGCTCTGTGGCTGTCAAGTGAGAAGTAAGATATTCTTGTCATGGTGAAAGACGCTTTATGGAGAGCTTAATACTTGTTCTCTCTGTGGAAGGTGGCTATGTACTTTAAATTCAGGCTTTGACAGCTAAAGCTCTGCAGTTACTCCCACTGCAAGGCAGCTGCACACAAGGAGTTTTGGCAGCCTGGGTTCATTTTTGAAGCCAGGTGACCTAAAATGAGTTTTGCTGGGTTTGCCTGGGATAAATCTCAAGATCTGGGATGGATGTTGAAAACTTTTTGGGGGTAACTTAGCTGGATGCAAGTCCTGGAGATATTTACAGAGGCAGCCAGTGGGTTGGGTGCTCTGCTTCTGAGGAGGAAGAGCTAAAGAATCTGTACAAGATTTGCAGTCACCACTGCTCAAGAACTGGACTTGCATGCATCTTACAGAAAGCCAATTACACTGGAACCTATATGCAGTGATGAACCAGTACCATAGAACAAACCTCAGACAAGCAACACATCTATTTGCTTTGCCTCAGATCTTTGCTATAGAGATTGAAAAGTACCAAAGGGAAAACTTAAAATATATTTTTGAGGTAGGAGGACGTGTATTGAGTAATTAGACAGCATAATTCTCTAGCACATACATCACAGACACCAAGATCTTAACAGGAATCAAAATCATCGGACAGTTTTAAGGAATGACAAGAACATGCAAAGGTATTCTGTTTTAAAGCAAAGAGAAAAAAACACCACCATCCTGGGTTTATTGAAAGAGCTACAAATCATCAGGCTTCATAAACGGAGGCCAGCACTTTGCAGGAGACACGATGCTATGATCAGTGCTCCTGGCAGGCTATCATGCATTTTGCTTCTGGCCTTTGTAAACAACCAAAACGCGACTAAACAGATCAATGGCCTGATAATTGCCCAATGCCCATTTTTATTTAAACCTAATGAACTTTAACTTACAATAACACATATTTCTACTTTCAAAACCTTTTCTGATGTAATATCTAAGTATTAATTTTATTTAAAAATCTATAAATTTAACTACTTAATTTTAAAATGTTACATCTATTTTATTATTTTTTAAAATAATCTCAATAGAGAGATAAAAATAAAACATCAATTCAAAGCATCCTGATTAATACGCAAATAAATTAACAGATCTCTGAGAACCTTTTCATTTGAAACCAGACTTGAAAAGGAGTCAAGGTGATCTATGGAGAGAGAGAAAATACCACCCCGTGTGCTCATAGGAAATTAAATCAGAAGAAATATATCTTCAAAATCAGTTTATTTTGAGCAGATTTGATCTACTGACTTCTAGGGGAAGAAAACTACTCTTTTCATCCAAATTTTCTACTTTCATATTGTTGAAAGAGAAAAACAAAAGATATTTTTCTAAAGTTTGCTAATCTGAGTTTAGTCTAGAAAAGTTTTTACATTTTCCTTGCCTTTTTGCTAGGAAAGAAACAGTTATTTTAGCAAGCTATTTCTATAAACTCAATGCTCCAGAAAGAAATATATTTCACAGAGCTTTCCGAATCCTTTCCTGCTCATTCAGGCATTGGGAGGACGGTTGCAAAGTCAGCGGATAGAGCCGGTCCTGGTTCCCTTGTGTATGGCAGGCCTATAGCACAGCCACCAGCTGACTGGACTCATGGCCCCTCTTCCCCTAGGAGTGAGGAACAGGGAACCTCCTGGCCTGCACACTCAGTCTAGGGAGACAACAACAAGGATGCACAAGACAAGTAGCATGGATGGAACCAACTCAGGAACACAGTTTTGGACAACTGTGAAGCTGTAGTGAAAGAGGATTATAGTTATGAGTAGTTATGAGTATTCAGTAACGAACTCTCCACACTGGCAATGGTCAGAAGCCTGCCAGGCTGCAGAGAGAAGTTGGAAGTAAATTCACCTTTCTTTCTTATTTCACATCTGCTTAGGATAATCCTAGCATTAGAACAATACTGTTTTATCAGCATTTCCCAAGTGCTTCAAGTACTCAAATTTGCCAGACATTAGTGAATATAATTGATCTACAGATCACTGGTGAGACTGAATCATGGCCCAAATTCATCTGCCTGGCCAGCAGAGCCTGCAGCAGCCACTGGTGGGGGAAGCACAGAGCATGAAGTTACTTTTGCACAGTCTCCCTCCAATACATGAACTTGTGCCATCCCTCCTGTAATCACAGCGTAGGAGCCCACTGATTCGCTCAGTGGCACAAGCAATAAAAGGTGAGTTTCATAGGCTGAAAACTATCCTCAGCGTGCCTTAGGGAAGGACTGTTCTCCCTTCTGCTAGTGACTGATACCATCTTTGTGACAATGACAATCTTTTTTTTTCTTACAAACATACTTTTTTTTGTCAGAAATGCAACAATGCAGAAACAAGATCAGTCCATTTTTTATGGGCTACCAACCCAAAAGTCCAAGAGCTGCAAGTAGTCTGAGGAAGCACTAAATCTGAATCTTACAATATTTTAGATATCATTGGATCTTTGCACAGCATTTAGCATATGTCCCAGGTTATCACAAACTTATTTTCAGCAATGAACTGCAGGAAATGCATTCCACTTAAGAAACATAATGCCACTTTGTAAACAAACATTAATTTAAGTGGGACATTGTCAAGTTTTCTATTGTTATAGGATGGCACAAAAATAAAACTTCCCAAAGTAGAGGCATTTAATGTCTTACTATAATTCAGATAATCAGGAAAACATTTTTTATCACCTTATTGATAGTCACAGTAGGTTATAGTTAATGTCAAATGTATGTTTATCACACACATAATAAGTACAATTCCTGTACATATAGGTATGTTTGTACACACATGCATAAAAACATATATACAGTAAATGCCTGAGGTAAAAATGGTTCATCCATGATGACTCCACAATTCAGTGTAGTCTTCAATCACATCAAATGTATAACACATATAATTCCATGTTCTCCAGGATTTATCTAAATTTCAAGCACCTTAAAATGACCTCCTAAAAAAAAATTCCAAAAACTCAGCTGTATAAATTGTTCCTTTTTTCCCCTCAACTACAAGATCACTGATTCCTCATTCTACCCAATACCCCAATATATATATGGTTTTTATTTAATCGCTCTATGATACTAGAAATGGAGAGAGAAAAATAAATTGTTTTCTCCATGAGAAATCACTGCAAGCTCTGTAATGCCCATAACCACATACATTTTTAAGTTTACAGAAAGTACTTAAGTGTTTCAGTTTTCCTGTTTAACTTCCTTTTGCAAAGGACATATATTTATATACAGCTGTGCAAATGTGCATGCTAGAGGCTAGTATAAGGAACTAAATCTCCCAAAACAACCTCACAGTTAGACTCGTGCTTACATAGGTAGCCAGATGGGTTGATTCTATAATCAGTCATGCTACAAAGTCCTGTTCTCCTTGTAACCAGGATTTCGCTTTTGGCCAGAAATTGATGGCCAAGCCATGCTCCGTGTGCATCATTCTGTGGGCACTGCAATTTTCTGCAATTGTGTGAAAGGTGAGACCTTTTGTTCAGATATCTGAAGTATGTACAGATACTTTATCTATATCTAAGTCAAGAAAGGTCTTATAAATCCTGTGGGGCACTTCTTCAGAACAGCCCGAGAGCCTCCAACAGGTGGCAGCTCCGGGACATCCCTGCCAGGTTTCCAGGCCACGTTAAAAATGGCCACATGCACATAATAAAGCAACATGTTGTGACACTCATCCAACTAGTTCCTTCTAAACTAAATGCTAGATAATTTTGTAGGGTTTGGAAATTGCAGAACATGATAAACCTGAACCTCAGAATTCTCAAATTCTAGATTACTGCTGTTTGTTTTCAATGTAATAATCTATTTTTTAACTGAACCCAACTCTTCTCATGGAGGCTGGGTAGGTGAGGAAGCAAGAAACCACACTTTACATATGCAGAAACAAACACAGAATTAATGTAAAATGCTTCTCTGCCTGGAAACTGTAGTTTCATACAGTAACACAAAAACAGTTCCCAGAATGAACCTAACCAGTGTAAAGAGCAACTGGCACAGTAAATATGATGACAACAAGCAACTCGTTTGAGATCACACAGCAAGTCAGTGATTCAGTTTCCTGGCTGCGTGTAGCCCTGTGGCTTAGTCATTAAGGGCAGGGCTGCAGTGCACACTTACTTCTCATGACTGGCTCTACAGAGCAGCAAGGTTAATTAACAGAAGATTATGATGCAGACACACCTTAAATAGTGCCCACTCGTACCACAACAAGCGTAGTAATACTGGGTTCAGGACAACATTTTTGTTTTTTTCAATCTTCAAAAAAATAAGAAAATCCACAACTGAAAGGATCATATGCAAAGTGTCAAATTCAAACAACAGTAGACAATCTAAATTTTTTATTTCCTAATTTATAAATTTCTTTCTTGAGTAATCTATAGCCTTAGCCAAGTGACTAGTTCAGAACTCTTTTTTTTTTCTTCCCTTAAAGGGACCTTTGCCTTCACCTCCGGTCACTGACATTCCGGCACTCCTCCTTAGGCTTTCAGTTAATACATTGAGATCTAATTACTGATCAGCTTTTCTTCGTTTCATTGAATGCTGGCAATAAAAATCAGTAAGATATTCTGAATTCATTAAGGAGTTTCCCAAGTAGAGTTAATATTTGACTGAGCAGGAATTCTTCAATAAAGAATTTAGGGCTTATTGTGCATGAACCTGAATCACGACATCAGCTGTTAGGAACAAGATAAATGACATAGTGGATAAAGGGAGAGTTTCTGTTGCATGAACCGATGCTCTGCTTCCCTCAGCACTGCCTGGTCTCAGCTAGAGTCCCACATCTGGTTTTACATGGGCACTGAGCCTTCTAGGAAGCTCCAAGGCAGCTGGGGAGCTCTGAGAAAAGCAATGAGAGCAGAGAGAGGCTCTGCTCACAGAGGGAACCTGCAGCATGTTCTCCCTAAGGAGAACAGCAGCTGCTGAGGCGGGGGAAGGAAAGAGCAGTCTGCACAACAAGCCCCAAATGGCTGCGGCCAGGAGAAACAGCAGTGAATTATGTCAAGGCAGATTTAGGTTAGACATTCAGAAACTCCATCTAATGGTGAGGACGTGGAAGCAAGCAGAGGATGTGAGTCCGGGGAGGTGGCGGAGACTGCCTCATTGCAAACAGCATAGTCAAACAAGGCATGACAGGAAGAAGGTATTAGTGTGTCTTGGGATGCATGGATGGATTAGATGCTTTCAAGTTCCCTTCCAGCAACACTTCCTAATTTCCTGATTTTAACTTAGGGTTTAACATTTTCAGTTCAGTACTTTTTGCTTCCTGTGAAATATTGTCTTCTCTCGGGTTAATACAGGTCAAATCTCCTTAGTGGGCCAGATATGTCTAATTTAGTTTTCTCTGAGTGAAAACAAGACAAGACAACACAAAACTAAGCCAATAAACAAGAAAACCCTTACAGAATATATTCACTTCCTTGTGGAGCCAAACATTGTCTTCCCAAAGCCTAGGACATGGATTAAACTATCACTGATGATGCCAATTTTGAGACTGGGAGACTTCAAGGAGGAAAACAAAAAACAATCTCTAAAAAGATGCAAGAGCTTCTCACTTTCTTGGAAATCACAGAAAACCAACCACAACTCTGAATCAAACAATTAAGTGAGGACAGCATTAAAGAGGGTTCTGATCTGCCTGCTAGCAAAACCTGATCTGTTTACTAGCTCATACTCACCAGTACCCATTTAACTCTTACCACAGCAGAGAAGGGAATCTAAATGCTAATAACTGAGCTTGGCATCGTTGTAAGCCTATTTAAGTACTTGTGACTGTAGAACAAGAACAAAAAGCAACTGCAATCCAAACATTTGCAGATACAGCAATGGAGATGTCATATGAAAAGGGGATTTCTTTCTATTTGTTAATACGGACACACAGACAAAGAATTTGCCTTATTTGATCAAGTCCATGGGTGACACTGCTCTGTATAATACTGTGTGCAAAATCTATGGCATACAATGGGCAAAACTATCAATTGCTTACCAGGTTTGCAACATTAGAGGTAGACAGGAAAATAAACTTTTACAAGACTTAGTCAGAAAATATAATTTTATCTTTTGGAAGCAGGTTCCCCCCCATCCCCCAGTAAGGATGACAATGGAACTCGTATGCACTAAATAATTTCTTTTATATTGGCAACCCAACGGCCATGTTGCTCAAGCCTTTCAGAGAGCATTCAGTTTTCAGGTGCTATTGCAATTTTGCCAAAATACGTTTTTGTAGGTGGAACGCTTGTCAATACAGGGACAGAGACTATTTTCCAAAACACAAATGCTGCTACATTCTAGAGGAACTACGGGTTGTTTTGCAGTGTTCCACTGCTGTAAAAACGATTTTGAATGGCAGAGGTGAGCTGTCCAGGAAGGCTGTTACTTTTCCCTTTGCCTGAAATGCCTTCTACATAGCTGTCTATATCAGATCCTGAAGAAAGCAATCATTTTTTCCTTTGAATGACAAACATATTAATTCCAGTGAAGTTCCAATTTGTAACTCAAGGCCTTTTCAGCCACAAAGCCATAGGAATGATAGCTATGCATGGGTGTTGTGCCTGCCTGCTTCACAGAGTGGATTTTCACTCAGTTGAACTAACCTCTGCAGTAAAAACTCCCCATGTTATCACAAGTGAGTACAATTATTGCCCAGAAATTTTCCTTTACATGGATACAGTGATTATTAACGATAATCCCAGTAAGTAAACATTAATTTCAACAGGCAGACTGGCATGCATCTTAAGATGAAGTGATAGCTGTAATGCATTCATTTCATTTGTGCAACATATCTCCACAGGAAAAGTACCAACAGATTTTCTGCAAGTCTGAGCTAGCCTGCGATTAACCACAGCTGCACTATACTAGGTAGTTATTCTGGGGACTAAAATCCCAAATCCAACATATTTTTTTCTAATCAGTATTAAATGCTCCAGTGTAACAGTGCAGTTCAACAGGGTTGTCTGCCTACTGTTTTTTAATCCTAGATGGAAAATTCTTCATTCCTGACATTATTGAACATAGAACCAGTGATGCAAGAAAGAAATATTCAAGGGACCGAGTTGCTCTCAGTAAACTGCTTTTTGTGTACACCTGCTCACCCTAGTGTTAAGTGCCCTCTGAATTATAGAAGAGATAACCTGACTTCATCCCTTCTAGCAACACAGGTACTAAATCATTTACAGGCTGAGTCATCCACCAAACCACTTATACAAAGTATTATCTGCTATCTTGAAGCTTTCAGCAGACTCTCAATTTAGCTCAAGGAACAGCTCTAGTTCAAACTCAGGAACACCAGGGAGCTGCAGAAATGCACTGCAAGAAGCTCTTTGCCATGCTGTATTTTGGGCAGGAAAGCAAGCCACGTCCTGTACAGCCTTGCACGTATGTGGTTGAAACGCCTGGGGACTTGCACTAAAAGCATAAAGCAAAATCATGAGGGGTGTCAGGCGCTGTGCTGAGAGCAGGGCTGATGCTGGGAGGGTCATGGGTGGGCTGCAGCAAGGGGCAAATCCCTGCAGGAAAGTGGGGAATG
>JAUBOD010000386.1:4540683-4555924 GCA_032353885.1 Nothura maculosa | reverse complement strand
TAGATGTTGGTATTTATGCAACTCTTGATGACAGACAAGAAACCTGAAAATATTTCCTGCTCCTTCTTGGGGGCTAGACAATGATTTCACACATTTATTTTAGAAAAGGATTTACCACTAAAATTGGAAACAAAATACTGTTTAAATTGTAAGAATAGACTGAAGCAGCACCTCAGATCTATACTGTGACACAGCCTGACTCTGAGTTGTCAGTAGAACACCTTAATGAGAGATCAGACCTGGACTGGATTTGTATTGACAGTCCAAACTATACAATATCAAATATGACAGAGAAAGAATGCTGAAAATCAGTATTACAAAAAGGTATTCTATGCTCAAAAGTAGTATGCTTTTAATCTTCTATTCAGAAAATATGTCTTTCTTAATTTAAAGAACAATTTAAACACCTAAACAACCTTAATCTTACAACTGAAAGATTGATATTAAATCAACAAACTGAAAATCCTTTTCAATTTTCTCCTAGCCTTGCTACCCTTTGAACTACATGACTTCTGCATAAAAAAGCAGGAAGGAAGAACCAGGTTCACGTCTACCAATCCACTTCAGGGTGACGCTTCATACAAGTCAGTATGAATTGTACTGACAAGCAACCTGAAAAAGTGCATTTGGAAATGGATACTCTGCATGTTATTGTTGGAATAAACTCTTAAGTCATGCAGGCTACCAAACCAGCTTGAAAGTCATTAGTCTCAGGCATTGCTGTGTCTCTGAGTGGGGAAGAGAGGAAAATAGCTTTGGGTGTCAAAGATAACCCTTCCTATTTTAATTCGTTGAGAGAAATCAGAAGCAGCCAGCTTCAGAAAAAGCAAGAGAGGAAAATTCCACGTGTTTGGGGACTGATTATACTTCTTCGTGTACTTTGGTACCGGCCTCTGAGTATATACCCACGCCTCTAATGCAGATGTTCAAGCACTGATAACTGATACGCAAATATCACACTGGGTCAACAACTAACCCTTAGAATAAGATAAGACACTAACAACACATTGTATCTCATGGGCCCACACCCATGCTGAATGTGCGCAGTCATCTTGAATCACATAACGGGCTCCACAGAGCCCCACTCTCACACGACGTCCTCATGACACATATGCAACGTGGCTGCCATTGTGCAGGAGCTAATGAACTGACATGGTATATCGTGGCACAAAGCCTAAAGACTTGGAGGTCTCTTCTTTGAATTCTTTATGTTGCTTGATGTACCCGTGTTAACACTAGCAACCACAGACACTCTGTATGTGATATATGAGATTAGATAAAATTGAAAACACTGCATAATATTCCTACTTTGTCAAATGTAAACTGAATTTCCTTAAGAGTTAATGAAACACATTGCTTTAAGGCATTTTATGCATGTAGTCTAAGCAGCACTATGCTCTTTAATTAAATTTTGAAAAATACATAAGCAAAAATGGCAGGATGCTATCGTTATTACATGTACTGGATATATGTAGAAAAAAGAAATGCAATCATCAATCTCAAATTACTAACCCAGTCTTCATGCATCAGCTACTTTCCTGAACACAGTGTTTGGTAAGATCTAAGCTGGCCTTATATCTGTATTTTCAGAGGAACAAAATCTTAAGTAGATTGGACAAGATATGAGATCAACAAAGTTTGGAAAATAAACCACATGCAGTTAAATACAGCCTATTTAAATATCTTCAAATAGATTTGCATAAATTAAAACAAAGTCTTACCTGTAGAAATCAGCAAGGAACTCTTTATAGCAGTTGATATTTTGGCTTACAAACTAATGAAATCAGTAATGAGAAATGAAATCAGTATGAACTAATGAAATCAACAAATCAGGACTAAAAATTTTTGTAAAGCAAACTGTCATAGGAGTGGGTGTATCACAGATGTAAGTGATGTACTGACAGCACAGCCCTCAATTGCAAGTGTTGCTCTTATATTTGACAAAGTTCCAAAGGTATCTTCTGGGAACACTGTTAATACCTCATTCTTTTAGATTTTTTTTTCTCTTTTTTAAAGAAATGTGCCCTGGGAATTCAGAATGGCTATTTTTGACAGATTATGAAGAATTTTCCTTTTTTTTTTTAAATTAGGAAGAGGATAACTTCAGTATTATGAACATAGGCACAATACATGGAATACAAGGAACAATACAAGCTGGCTATGAAATCCATCTAGGCCTACGTTTACTTTCACAAACAATGACATTAATAGCAGTGTAAAAAAGAGTAAAAATTTGCAGCAAAATATTTAGTGCTGATGTCCACTCTGAATATTCTTGGGATCTATGCTTTGGATTACCTCCAGTCTTGCCCCATTAGCATTTGCAGTGCATTAGCTGAGTTCCTGGAATGTACCTTCTAGTTTAGTTTTATTTAAAAGCAATCTAGGTTTCATGTTACAAGCCTGCTCCATAATACGAAACAAAGGGGGTAAGCAAAGAAAACAGGAAATTTCGTTTCAATGATGCATTAAGACACTAATGTCAAATGCCAGAGGAAATTCATTTACACACATTTAATCAAAATGGTCTGGATATACAGCCTGTCATTCATCTCTACATATTTTCCATGTCAGCCTACAAGTAGAAAGTTTTACTATTTTTTTCAGCTTGGTTTCCTATGCAAGTGTATGGCCAGTGTAACTCTCAGTCTCTACATACAAACATATTTCAATCAGAGCAGATGAAAGAATTAAAGGTTTTTTTTTCAAAGCTTTCAATTTAAGGTGAAAAACAAAAATGAAGGATTAGGTATATTCTGCATGCTACAATCTTAGTTGTAGAGTTAGCTCCACCATATGTTAAATTTTCTGTGATTTACTTAGGAGGAAACTTAGAGTGGAATAGGCTCTCGTCATGATTTTCTGCCAGGATCGCACTCTCCAAGACCTCCAGCTCATAACCACAGCTGAGTGTTGTCCTATGACAAAGTCCATGGGTAGCCACACTAGGGATGCTATACTCACGTGGCTGTCATTGCAACACATTTGTGGCTCACCTGCAAGCATGTGTTTACAAAAGTTGAAACTAAACTCTCAGCTTTAAGCAGTTTTTGTTTTTCTTTTTAAATAGTGAGAAATGAAATTCCCTGACGGCCAGCTGTGCTGATGTGCTCTCTGCTGACAGTGCAGAATACTCAGGAAACAGGACATCAGGCTCAGACCTAACACCTTTTGCTACCACTAACCTCATGCCTACCAAATAAAAACTCTATGGGAATTACTTACTCATACCCTGCAGCAAACACGGCGTCAGCTACAATTCCACCAGCTTGACTGATTATTGCCCTGTTCTTTAAGGCCCATTCTCTAAAACATGAAACCCAAACGCTCCACCTCACTGTTGGCAATCCCCAGTACAGTCTGTGCACCAATCCAAAGCCCCTATGGAGCACACCACCAAGTGAGGTATTCTGGAGCCTGCCAATTCCTTTCCATTGTTTATGGTGGTCTAAGAGCATGGTTCCTTTGAGAGAAACCCTAGAATGGCTCTCAGCCATCTTCTCACACCACAGATCACTCCACCAACTTACTTGGTCTCTTCCTATCTTTTTAAATAACTACTCCTAAATGCACAGAAACAAATTCCAGTAGCTACTACTTCAGCATTAGGGAGAGCTGAAGCATGGTAAGGCTTACCTTCGTTTTCCAGCTTTGCTTGTCTTCCTTTTCCAAAAGAGCCATACACCTAACTTGAGAAGGGCATCAGGATAAGATCAATACTTTGTTTACAACAGCATGATGTCTCACAGACACACTTGTTTTGAAAACCATACATTTTATCTCACTTGTAACCTTCATTTCTATTTTGTCCTGTGATCGTTAGTCATAAAAACTCTGATCAAAATCAGGCTTTAGGCCCAATTGGCTAGACCACTACTTAGGAAATCCCTTTCCTTATAAATGAGCAAATTTAACAAAGGAATCACCAGGAAACACATCCATATTAGACTATTTTATCAGTGCAATAGGACTTCTGCTATGAAAATATATAATACTAAACAACTACTAATTTTTGAGCTAGTCAGTGTTTTAAGATTATCATTTACTTCAAAGGGACCAAGATTTCAGCAGTTTTTATGCTTAAAAATTTATTTTCAAAACCACACAAGCAAAAGATATTGAAGAAAGCAACTTTAAGGCACATCAACTACTCAAAGTTTTCTCATCATCTTCCCACAGCTCTTTTGCCTCAAGGTCTGACCTTAGTTCTCTTAAACTTTTTTTTTCCATAACTAATTTTAAGAAATTTATCCTCCAATATCTGAATAGAAGTGAGCAATGCTCTTGATATTTTCTTAGATTTTACTCTTTACGCTGTGACTTCTCTGTGACTTTCTTGTTTATTCCTCCTCCACCTCCTTCAACAGCTTACAGGTAATTCCCCGTCTTCATCCGTGTCACCTTTTAATCTTCTCCGATTTGCTTTCACTCAGACTTCTCCCTTTCATCTTCTTATTTCTGCCTTCTGTGACCTACTATAGAAACAAATTCCTGTTTAATCTCTTTAAAACATCCTAAACTCGTTCCATCCTTTTCTTCATACAGTTTGGGGATACTGTACTGATACTAATTATGTAGTCGAATGTTAACAGACATTTGCATGCTGTTGACAAAACTAAATTGCTGCATCGACTTGGAATTAGTATAGATTTGCACAGGTTTAAATAGCTCACTTAATCCCACTAGTCTTTCTGCTGCCAAAGAGCTACACTCAGCCAGATGTCAAATTGCAACGTCTTTGAAGGCTAAACTATTGCTTTTGGCAGTAGGATGCTAAAACAGATAATCAAAACCAGGAAGCATTGACCCAGATAAATCTCGAAAACTAGGACATTTCCAGCATAAATGAACCCAGTCTGTATGTGGCTGTCTAAAACACATTCCATTCATACTTAGGGCCTAAGAATATCTGGAAGTGTGCTAAAGTATGCTACCTAATTTCACTTTGATTTTTCATACAAAACCACTTGGACAGTGACTGATTTTCAAAACAAGGAGCCGGGCTGGTCTGATGCCAAACACAGTGCACTTACGAGCAGGGTAACACAGGTGATAAGAATGGAGAGATCAGCAAGCACACAATGACACTCCTCTCATATAATTCAAAATCAAACAAAATTAAAATAAGGATTAGATCTCCATAAACATTATAAAATTCCTCTTCAAACTGAACTGAATTTGTATACTAAAAGACTAGCAGTTAGTTCTACAGAGTTGCTCCTTCATTTATTATTTTAATCAATAGACACCAATTTACTGTAAACCATTATTTTCACTGTATAGACCTCACAGGATACAAAGTCTTTCTACTATCACAAGCTGCTCGTCTCCCGGATCACACATGCTGCACGTAGACCTTTGCATTTATGAGATCAGTTTCCCTCTTCTAACCATCTACTAGGATCAAATCTGAAATAACTTACCTTTACCTATAAAACTCATTTTAATGAATACATAATACAATTTATGAACAAATAAATCTACCTGTATCATGAATCAATATCAATGGATGAGGAATTGATAAAGCATTCAGTGATATACAAAGCAATAATCTTCTGACATTTATTACAGAACATTACTGTATAACTGATACGGATATAAAATCCCCTTTTAAAATAGAGATGTCTTTGAGAAAGCATTTAAGAACATTATACGAAGCACTGTATTTTGTTCTACATAGAATATTACAGTGTACAGACACAGAAAAGAAAAAAAATAAAAAGCAGAATTATTTTTATCAGATAAACCAACCAGCTTCATTCCTCTGTAAATATAATCTTTCACTTATATTCCATATTAAAAAAAAAACAAACAGATGAATATAAAAAGAGCAATTTAATGTCAGCACCACACTCATGGTCAGAGAAAAGGAGCACAGAAAGGAAACCACCTCAGCAGCATTACCACTAGGAAAAGGCGTAGAGCGTGCATGCTCGGTGCCCACAGTTACATCAATCAATCCATCCCCAGCACAGGGAGGAACAGGGGCTTGGCTGACCCATTCCAGACGAACGTACAGTTTCCCGTGACAGAACAGGGCTGGGATGGAGGTGATGGGAACAGACTGAAAATCCTTTCAGAGGCCTCTCTTCCACCAGACTGACGGTAAATCCGGCCTGCTCCTGATCAAGCCCCGCGACTCCGGGCCTTGCTTCCCAAGGCTCCCAGCAGATGTCCTCACACGGCAGCTGTGGCCATGACGGGAGACACACATGGCAGGAAAAATAGGTTTAAAGTAAGGGCGACAGAAATGCCTACGTATATCAGCTTGAAATATTTTGTTCTCAAGTATCAACTTTAAAAATTAGATAATCGCTTTAAAAAATAAACTCACCACCTCAGTGACTAAAAAATCAGCCACCCCATCAAACACGTAGCTAAAACATCTGTTTAAAGTAGCACATCTATGGTGATTTTCGTAGGTACTGTTTTCCAGTTACAAACAAAACAGAAGGGTCACAAAGTGATGGGGAAAAGCCCACACTGAAAACAGCACAGACACCCCTTGGTAATCCCATGCTCCTCCCTTCTGTTGTGTGTTAAAACTACCATTAATTTTACCATGTGCATAAAGCTAATGTACAGCTTGGTGTACTACTTGATAATTTTAAAAATGTACAGATGCTGTCACAAAGTTGGTATAAAGTCAAAATCCTGCATCAGGAAAAGATGAAATCAAGACGAGGAGTGTGACTGACTCTTCCAGAGCAGACTCAGAAATAAAAGCGCTCATTTAATGGGAGACCAGGCAGCTGGGAATGCATCAGGCACCTGCCTTTGCCTGGGGAATGAACCCGGGAGCATCCCAGTGAGGAAAGAGCTAAGAAGGAGATTCAATAGCTGGCAAAGTCCCATCTGCCACATGTTCCTTTGTGGACCATTTGTGCAGTTATGGCAAGAAAGGGTTGCTGTTTTCTATACAACAAATGACATCAAAGCTGGCATCATCAATTATTGAAACAAGTTCTTTATGAAGTGTTTTTCCCCCCTCTACTGCCTCTGTATCTTGTCTGATATTACAACAACATAGGTGGGTGAATTTCTACAAGCTGATTGTCCTCAATATCACCAACAAATAGAAATAAAAAGATTTTTAGCTTGATGTCAGTGAATGAACATGTGTGAACAATACAGAAATTTCTTGATTGCCAATCATATTTCCTAAATGCTAAACAATTCCACACAATAAAAACCTCCAAGAAAGCACATACTGAATTTAGTTGGTCCTGAGAAAAAAAGAACCCATGTTCCACATCCTGAAAAAGGCGACAAATGCAATATTGCCGCTCTTAAACTTCCTTAAAGTCCTCTTTAGTTACAATTGAAAACAAACAAGACAAAAATCCACTAACCTGTTCGTTGCATTTCTGTTAAAACACAAATAAAATCAAGAAGAATTTTCTTAAATGAACATTTACATTCAAAATAATAAATACAAACGAAGCATGATGGCTGCTGAGCAGCTATAGTGCACCACGTACCACTCTAGTTTACTCCATTAACGCTTCTCTGTCTTGAGCCTTAAGGTCCTCACTCTTTAGCAGCATGACAAGAAGCACAGGAACATGGTGCAGGCAGATGCTAACTTCACTGCCTGCAAACACAGATTTCTATGGGAACAAATATACATCTCAAACAACACCATACAATAACTTGAAGAAACACTAACCATAATGAGCTTTTCCTCACTATCTCCAGTTTTGTTACGTAAGTACATTCAAATTGAAACCTTTACAAACTGTGTCATCAAACCATGATTTCTCTCTTTTTTGCCAGGAACACTGTGCAAGGATAACTGTACACATGCTCAAGAAATAGAGGATGTAATTTTATTGGAGGTCCACAGGTAATTGTATCACATCAGGGAGTGGAAGGATTTGTGGTATGGCACAACACAATACCTCACTCTAAACACTTAAACAGAAGGTTAAATGATATGTAACATAATCAAATCAGTAATTCTCCATCTTCTAGGCACCACTGATTAATTTAAAATAAATTTTAATAATTTGAAAAAATAATATAGTCCATTAGTTTGTTTGTTGCACTGTCTATAAATGAAACAGCACTTGGAAAGTCACAAATAAAAAAGCAGCACTTTCTCTTAATACCAACACCACTGTAACACATACTGTAGCGTGGCATGCAATCCATATCTGTAGTCTTTTTTTTTTGTTTATTAACAAATGGAATGGTAATTTTCTATCTCAAATATTAGTAGCATAACATGTAAGTGCAGGTCATTCTGGCCACAAGTGTGGTAAGCCTTTACAAGTGTGTATGACAAGGGCATAGAACACAGAGCATGACACTTACATCCAAGAATCTCTGTCTTTTGTACTGTACAATGGCCTTTGCTACAAGCTGAATTCCAACTTGCTGTACCCAAGCTTCAAAAAACCAAGATTATTATTGACTGCTTCTGACTTTACTTAAAAATAAAGTGTAGTCACCTCAAAGCACAATCATTAACAACCTGGTCAAAAAATGCCATAGCTCCATTGAAAAAATAATTTGTCTTTGTAATAGACTCCATTATGCAGTAAAGTTTCCATTATATAGGCATGTTTCAAAGTTTTACAGTGTCATTCCCGCTGAGTAAAGATCTGTGTAGACACCATGAAATGGTGCAATGTCATCAAAAAAAAGCTGCTCAAACTGAGCTAAGCTTCACAAGACCACGTACTGAGTCTTCATGCAGTGAATCTTGACTGGCTAGACTCAGGACGTGCATTGTATGGCTGTGTGTAATAGGGCTTCCACTTGGTAGCATCCCAGGGGGTGATGGAGCTTCTTCAGGAGTAAGAAACTGATGACCTTCATGTTCCTCTTTTAATGGTATCATGTCTGTCAAACCTGAATCTGATGTGAGATTTGGCATGGAAGATGGTGGTGTTGGTTGCCCTAGAGTTAGGGTTGCACAAGGCCCACTGATAGTAGTCTTTCCTGGTAAAGGTAGTTCTTCACTAGTTATGCTGGGCTCACTCTGTAGTAAGGGGGTGGCAGCAGCCTGCAAAACGAATTTAGTGCTCTGAATGCACTGATCTTGGTCACACTGTAGAATGGAAAGGCGTCAAAATCATATGAGGCAAACAAAATAGGAACAAAAAAGGAGGAAATGGACAAAAGGTATGGAAAAGAAAAAAAGAATGGGATGTGAAGAGAAAAAAAGAAAGCCGTTAGTATCATTCCATGGTTAGCCACCCAAAAATCCCGTATCATGCTGCCCAGGAGGAAACAAACAAACATGCATAACCAAGCCAGTGCTTCACATTATTGTCAGAGTAGATTAAGACAAACACCTACAATATTCACCTAATGGTGTTCAGTTATTTCCAAAGCAGTACTTTGTAAGAACTGTAATTTATATGCTTTGCTTAGAGCACCCTCCTGAACTCATCCTCCACCTCAAGGCCTCCTCAATTTCAGAGTAGCTAAGGAGGCAGATGTAATCACTTCTTGCAGAACTTCTTCACTGTGAGGGTGCCAGAGCCCTGGCACAGGCTGCCCAGGGAGGCTGTGGAGTCTCCTTCTCTGGAGATCTTCCAAACCCGCCTGGATGCCGCCCTGTGCCCCGTGCTCTGGGGGAGCAGAGGGGTTGGACTAGGTGATCTCCAGAGGTCCCTTCCAATCTCAGCCATTCTGTAATTCTGAGATTTTACCTTGCACTAGCTAGCAATTCAGAGAAAAGCCCAGAGGCATTAATTAATTCAAGTATCCTCCGAGTTTAACAACACTAGGCAAATCTTATTTTGTTGGTCTTCACATGACCCAGGAACAGATTCAGAATAAAAATTACTTTGGATGCAGGTAATTTTATAAGGATATAGTTTCCGTGATCAAAATTTGTATTTTCTTAGTCTGCCACATAATAGCATTCTTCTAAAGGACACCTAAATTAGGCTTTTTCTTGTCCTGATGTGCTTAATCCAGGTAAAGTGAATGTTCAAACTACAAAATGCAAGTTTTCTGGTGAGTACTTATATAATAACAGGCCAAATCTAGCATTACATAAAACTATTTAAGCTCAGTAGGTATTATCAGGAATGTTTTTGGTTTGGCACTTGTACAATGTAAAATTACTACTTCCTTCAGATGACAATAGAGGTGGGTGTTTCAATAATGGTTGGCTAAGGGTGTAGCAAGCAGAGATGGCTGCTTTTGAAATAATATTTACAGTTAAATGTTTTCTGGTGAGCTTTAATACTTGGCCCTTAATAAGAACTTCTCCTGTAGAGAAATTGTATTGCCAAATTAAGTTCCTCTAATACTAATCAGTATCATTTTTGAGAGCATCCAATTACAATATATATTTAACTCATGGTCTGACCGGTTATAACTGAAAAACTTCATTTTTTCAAAATTTTAATTCATTTGCCATATGCTGTGCTGTTGTATAAGAGAAAGATTATACACAACAATAAACCCATTGCAACAAGGATAAAATTTGGAAGCAAGCAAGCAAAGTAAAGAACATACCCAGGACTAAAATAAGCCTATTTACTGTTGTCATTTCAAGGATTCTGCTCCAGAAGCATGCTCTGCTTTCTGTCAATAACTTCTCACACCTATATTAAATTACTGTCAGACGTAGCAATTACACCTTCAGGTTAAGATATACCTAAGTGTAACGGCTGCAACTGGCATTACAGCAATCCCTTACAATGCGCATTCAAGTTTAATAATCCATCATGATATGTTTTACGTTAAATAATAAGAAAGTCTTTGGTTTCCTTTAGCAGGAAATATCATAATTAACATTACGAACACTTTGCCTGGTATTTTCAGGTCCTTAAATTCCAACACACAACACCTGCAGGATGGGTAAATACACAAGACATTGAGAGTGTGCATGCCAACTACCGTGTCAGAACAGAGAGGGAGCACTGTAAATGTGTCCAGGTGGGTTAGGGGCACCATGCCAGTTACTTTGAGAGGCAGAAGTCTGATCCTTACTTGGTTACACATTATCCAACACTTATGCTTTCAGTCAAGCAATTCTTTGGACTTTCTGTCCTGCAAAATGATGAGTAGCCCCAGTCAAACGAGGAGTCTCGTATCGTTTCAGAGATTACTCATAGGGTTAAGACTAAAACCCTGCATAAATACCTTACTGACTAGAAAATTCTCAGCACCTTATAAAGTTAAGCTCTCAACTAGTAATGGACTGCAAATAATTCATTCTAGATTCACATAGTGTCATTGACCCCTGCTGGTTTAAATTAAACAGGCCCCCAAACCAACCTTGCTATGCAGATCTTACAAACCCGTTAACTGAATTTAACATCTTAAAGACGACAAATGAAATTCATCTTCCCAGAAAGCAGTAGTCAAAGAGCATGTTAAATAATGAAGTAATGCCTATAACCACTGGGGTACAGCAGAAAGAAGTAATTTTAGGAGCTGATTTATTGCCTTTGTGAAGCTTCAGCACTTCAAAAGCAAATCATCACTTAAGGCATTCCAGGCAACACAAGCACACAGTTTTAAAATAACTGAAGGTAATTTGCTTGAGCTCATTGTACAGCCTGAATTAATTTTCCTTCCAAATTCTACTGCATTTCAACTGAACCAACAACATCTAAAAGATAAAGCAGCCTCATAAAGCTCCATTAAACAGAATGTTATGAAAACGTTTTCAGGATCTGCGTATCTCCTCCTGGTTTTGTTTTCTGCTCACTTCCCCCTGCCCTAAAGCTCTTTTCCTAACCTGGCTCCGAGTGCATTACTCTCTACCACTTCCCTCCACACTTTCATATTTTGCTTTTAAAGTGGCACTTCTAATCTGCCTCCCCATTCTAACTCTGCCCCTAGGAAAGAGATTGCAACAACTGCATCTGAGGGAGAGGGGAGGATGGATATGTGGGCTAATTCCCTAAGTGGGGTGTATTCCTGTACTTTTCCATGCACTTTTTGGTGCACTGAGCTGAGGTGAGCTGGCCTGCAAGATTTCTGGAGATGGCACACCACACTGTAATGTGGTAAGGACCTAAGTAATACCTCGTCATGAGCAGTGATCAACATGAAATACTGTACACATAAGGTAGGAATCAGCTTTCAAGGTCACTAACATAGAGTTCACACTAGAAAAATTAGATTTGTTAAGTGAAGCTCTCAAAAATCCATGACAAATAAAATGAATACTCTGTCAGTAGAATATTCTTCATTTTAAATAGCCCATACAAAACTCACAAAAAAATCTCTGTTCATTATGGGGCTGGAATGATGATTTGCCTTGGTTACATATTTCACTCTGAATAAACTACAGGGACAAAAGTCTTAGCAGTTACAAATCACACGAATTATTCAATACTAGCATTTCAAAAAAAAGAAGCATTACAAATGTAAAGGAAAAAAAGCACTGACATCTAAATAGTTAAAAATCTACTAATAGAGATTATTCCACTGGTAGTGTTGCATTTCAGACCTACTGATTTTATTTTTTATTTATGATTTCTACTGTTTCAGAAGAACAGCAGATTCTGAAGGAAGAAGTTTATCAAGTTCTGTAAATAGAGAAGTTCAATTATATATGCATAGACTTATTTAGCCATCTTGATATTTATTTTTTTACATCAAAAGGCACAAACCAAAACAAATTAAACAAAAACTAAAATTACGTATTTATTTCACAAATAGCAAATACAAATAACTAAGGAAACAGTGTCTTTATTTTTTCAATGAAGAAAATTGTTTTTTTTTCTCTAGGCTATACAAAACATACACGTTAACAAAGCTCTTGTACATGGCAATATAATCTTCACATTTTTAATGCCAAGTCCAGAGATTATTTCTTTTAAATTTAAAATCAACTTTCTTCAACTTTTTCTAACACTGGTAACATTAAAGAAATGTTACAGTTTTTGGAAGATAAAAAAAAAGAAAAGGTTGAGTTACCTCAGCATCTCTGAAGCATCCCCTGAACCAAAATGAATTCAGTGGAGATTTGGCAGCACTGAATGACAGTGCTATGAATACCAGAAAGGATGCTAAAATATCGTAATAGGTGGATAGTTAGGTAAAGAGTGAAGGGATGGAGCTGTGTAACTGTTCACAATGTCTGCAGGGGTTCACACTCAAAATCATGATGCTGCAGATTTATGCAGCCAGACCAAAGGCAGTGGTTACATTAGCACGTTGTGCAGCACAACACGAGTGGATGTATGAAGAGAAATAGTTCTGAGGGGCGAGTGACAAGGTATCCGTGTCCCAAGGATTTTACTTCACACTAGCTGTAGGCAGCTTGTTCTTGTGGACTGAGTGTCCCTGCATGTTACAGCACATGAGTTATACTCCAGGGGCATATCTTCCAAATCCAACAACAAATAGTAGTTCACGTGCTCTGATACTGCTCTGTGAGGTGAACAAAAATGCAGTAAATGGGGATGACCAAAGAGCATACCCTGACCCAGAGCAAAATACAAATGCAGATTCACTGTATTTGCCCTTAGCGTGTTGTGTCTGAGAAATAAATAGCTTTAATGAAAACCTCTTTCAACCTTAACTTGCTGCAGTAAGCTGGACTTGATAAGATCCTGCAGTAAGCCGGACTTGATAAGATCCCTAAGTTCTGGTTTGGGCAAAGAAAACGACATTTTTAAAGCATGAGAGCAAATACACAAGGAGCCATGTTTGTAAAACTCCCGAATCCTTGGGGAGCAGTGTACAGTCAAGGCAGAAATGTTTATGAATAATGACCAGAATATGGAAGCTAAAGGATGCTAGAGCAGAGGGCATGTTCTCTGGGCCAGCTGGATTCCTGTTTCCTGATCAATGATAGCAATATTGATTTGGATATTTGAGAGGACTTCATTGCACATTTCACTGGTAACAAGGTTGTACACGCAATAGGAGGACACCTTCATTTCGGGGTGGCAAGTACGAGCAACAGAAGCACCGCTCTAGCCAAGGAAGCATCATCCAAGAAAGGAAGGGGAGAACTGGGAGTAAGGGAGCTGGGCAAGGGAACTAAACACTCAGGAAGAGATGCCTACAATGCAAGGAGACAAGCTAATGACTTTAAAACAGAGAAATGAGCCAGTCCTGATGCAAAGGCTACTAGAAGCCACGTGGTAAGGCAACAGAGAATTTTCTGTAGAAAATTTCACAGTAAAAACAAACCAAACCAATTAAAAAAAAAGTGCATGGAGTGAAATTCTCTTTTTCTCTATAATGGACTGCTACAGAAGATATCCTGCATCAAAACCCAAGAACCAACTCAGGCTTTTAAGACAAAGGTAAGCACTGCAGAAGAAGCAGATTCAATTAATAGTAGCTCATGGGTTTATGGAGAAATAGAACCTTTAACAGAATACAAAGAAAATAAACCATAAAATGAAAGAGAAGGAAATAATAGAGAGAATATCAAGGTTTCATAAGAGATGAGATGTTGTACTTCTTGAAAAAAAAATCTCTTTAGGACAAGAGAGACACTTGGGCAATCAGCCTAATGAAGAGCTTATAAAATAATTAGCAATAGAAGGCAATAAGGAAATACTTTAGAAATATGAATGTCTACAGTTCATTAACTCCAAGCAGCATGCTTCTAAAGACAATAATGCTAAGCAATGAATTTATCAGATTAATTTAGATTTATTTGAAAAAGAGATTAAAATACTGGGAATGTACCAAGAAAAAAATATGGAAACTAACCTTCAGGACAAGTTAACCTCTGGTAAATATAACTTCAGTCCTTAGTAAACTAAAGGAGGTTCAAAGGACAGAACAACTTTGTTTTTAAAGGTCTAGAAAAAAGACGATACTGAGGATCTGTGAAGCACTAGTTATACCAGCAGCCTTGACTTCCTGAGATTGTGGCAAACTTAGTTAATACCAAAAACAGGGTAGAACCTCCATGAAATACCAGAGATCCCCAAGGCAAAATTACCACAAAAGCTCCTGAATGGAAAATGGTGTCTCACAGAGGGTGCCCTGAACAAGAGATAACATATTGCACTGAAAAAAGGTGTCTAAACATAAGACTGATAGTCATTTAAGTTTAAATGTAAAAATGATTGCTCCCTTGAAGATGTTATTAAAAAGAAAAAAAATAGCAAAGTATAAGACTAGGCAACACAGAAACATAAAAGAATGATCAGAAATGAGATGGCTGGGGCATAAGAAATCTACTTAGAAAAACATAAGTCAATGTGTAAAAGATTGGCAGTCAGTGGGTAAAAGACTATCAGTCAAGAGGAAGAAGGTGAGAAAAAAAAAAACCACAGGAATGGGGAAGAAAAAA
>JAUBOD010000386.1:4516227-4530336 GCA_032353885.1 Nothura maculosa | reverse complement strand
CAAGTCGAAAATCCCCTTGCTCTCTCAAATCACTCTGACAACAGGACACTCTCTGCTTTGCGATGATGGCGGCACCTGCATGGGCCAAAGGCCTGCACACGGCACGGCCTGGCACTGGTGTGACACTGCCTGAGGCCCCTCCGCCAGCACGTGCTCCCAGCGCACGCAGGGCCCTCCCTGCCGGCCGCCCAGCTGGGTAGGGGCACTCTGGGAACCACAGGCATAGAGTGGCCCCTGGCACAGGGTGACTGGAACCTGCATGGATCCTGCCCGACAGCTCCTCTGCCTGCAGGCTGCCAGGAGCGGCCATGGAAAAGCACAGCACGAGGAATGTGCCAAGGACGGTCCCAGGTGTGTGCACAAGAGCACTTAGCCAGAACTTCGGGGGGTTTCATTACAGAACAGTGCGTGGACATGTTCCAAGTGTTTATTAATAATTTCTACATGTCTAGACCACTGTTTTACCTGTTCTACTACTGATGCTCATTCTGGACATATGGTTTACTGACTGCTGATTAATTATATGTCATTAATAAATCAGCCAATACTGATTTAGTATTGCTGCAATACTGATTTGGTTAAACTACATGTGAAAATCTACAGATTTTCTTTGCAAAAAACAACCATTAAATTTTAATGGTCCTTAGGTTTGTAGAAAAATTAAAAAAATCACTACTAGATTGCTTAATTATGTTTAACTTAAGCTCATGTCTATCATTCATTTTCCTTTTTTCCTTTTTCCTTCTTTCCCCCTTTCAAGCCACCTTTGCATACCTTCTAAAGAAGAAGGCCATAGAAAAGTAGCACGGCATTCCAAGTGAGAATGGTGTACTAGTAAAGTCAGCCAGCATACACTGTTGCAAATTCACTAACTTTGTACCCTTCTTTAACTGTTCAAGTCCACCACCTCAGTGACAAGGAGGTACTTCTAAAACTTTATATACTCAAGTTCAAAGAGCAATTTCCTGTAGAAGACTGCCTGCTCATAGTTCTATTTTTTAAACTGATATTTATTTTCATTTATAAGCAACAGGCAGGAATTTGGAACACTTCTGCTTCTAATATTTTTTTTTTTACAATCCTTCAGTAGCATTTTTTTTCCAGGGAACATGAATCAAGAGCAGAAAAGGCCTTGGTTCCTACAAAAATTATATAATAAATGAGTAAGAACAAGACAACAGGAAAAGAATAGGACAAAAATAATCTCTACGCCAACCATACGCTAACATTTAATAAAGTCAGTTTCCAAGACAACAACACCTCAAAATATTCCATAACAGGGCCACTGTCAGCTTTAAAACATACAAATAAAACACTTATCTGAACCTGTCAACAGAAAAGAAATAGGAAAACTCTGCACCATTATATAGAGACGTAGCCTGGGGAAAGCATGGATGGACTTAAGCATCCTAAAATATACTACTATAAATTAACAGTCAAGAGTCTTGCTTTGCAGTTTGCTGTGATTTAAATAATTGTAAAAGTAATAAATTATCTCTATAATTCTCATTAACATCCACTTCACTCAAATTCAGAGTTGTTTGGAAAATAAAAAAAAGGCTGTCTACATTTTAACCCAATCTGCTTCTATTGCAGCAGAATGGCCTAGGAGCGTTTCTCAGCAAGGGGGCCACTGCTGTCTCTCAGCTCTTCTACCAGCCATATGGAGAATTAAACCAACATAGGTAAGAGCTTCCTCTGTCGGCCACTCAACAGTCACAGCGAAAGAGGAACAACGGATATTCGGAAGGTGCAAGACAGAGGGGAACAGCCTGAAAACATTGGCACAACCCAAGCTAACCCAACAAACTGGGCTTTGAGAAGGCAGAAGCCCTACAGAATGCTTTAGAAAAGCACTATTTTTTGGAATCTACCACTGAGACTAAGAGGAAGAACCAGCAGATGTGCAAAGAGGAAGCCGAGGGGGAAAGGAACGTCCTGAGCCTCGCGGTGTGACCGCACACACCAGGAACAGGCTCTTCTCACCACCGTGACACTGGAGAGGGTTCAGAAATGGGGAGTCTTTCCCTCCACACGGTAGTGCTTACTGACAAGGAAGGGGAACTTCTCAGTTCCTTGGTTCACCACACTGTTATGGTATCGGCTACCACACACACCAAGATCCTAACAGATCTCTAGAATCACAGGGGTTTATATTAGTTCACCCTGAGTCCATTAATAACAAACACAGAAAAAAAAGCAATGTCTTCTCAATATAAAGTATAATTTATTAGCGTCACACAGCCTAATATTTCTATCTCTTACAAGGCTGTTAGCAAGATAGAAATGACAATGTTCTCTTGGTGCCTGGAAAGACTCACTTGGACAAGTCAATTTTTTACTCCTAGGAACCAAGCTGTTAAATTGTCTAGTACGGGAATATGAAACTCGTCTGCTTCTGCAAAATGTGCTATTCAGCCTTTCAAGATTTCTATAGCTGAATACAAATTATGAATAAGTAGCCTAGTGTTCCCGTACAAGGCACCCTGAAATGTCCAATCAATTACTTTTAACTTTAGCACAACTGAACGCTATTCTCATTTAAAAAAAAAAAATGAAATTAATCTTTCTTAAGAAGTGATTATTATTATTTTAATGGCAAGCTACTGTTTTGCTATTTAAAATTGTGTGTGCTTTGCAAAATCATTTTCTACAAAACAAACTGTTTTCTACAAAACAACTGTGACTTTGCTTTAAAAGAACACTTTTTTTACCACTCAGTACCTATATTTTACAAACATAGGTGAAGAAGCTGTATCTGTAGAATTTGGCTTTTAGGAAGACAACCTGGAAAGAGAGGTGTGTCTTCATGTACAATATGGATGTAATTGCTTTAATGGGTTGTCATTAAAACGAAAAGATACTTTAGAGAAGGGAACTTGTCCCTTCAAGATTGTTTGTGGCTTGCCTTCACAAGCATTTTATCCTCCCTCTCCTCCCTCTGAAGTCGTACATCATTCCTTGCATTTATCTTCACTACACAAGAAGGATTTTAAATGGCAGACAATTCACAGCGTATGAATTCTGGGATGAACAGTGTCATTATTCACCACATCCAGCTTTAAAACTAGCTACTGGCCTTTAATACATGAAGTACTTTTACAGAGCAAGTCTGAAAGTAAACGGGATCAAGTAAACAGATGTATTTCTTTCTATTTGGAAAATGATAGAGAAACAAACAAACAAACTTGTGACGTTCTTCAGAGGACAGAGAATTGGTGACTATTAAAAGAAATTTTTTCCCCATGATTCCATTCCAAATAATGACAAACAATGACTGTGAATAGGATAAAGAAAAGTTTCTTCTTTTTAATCTTTTGTAGAAAAGAGCAAACTATGAGGTACAATAGCTAAAAGAAGATGCTTTAGCACATGCATAGGAAAGCATTATTTTAATAGAAGCTTTTTGAAAGATGCAAACTGCTTATCCAGATACACCATTGAAAAGTTGTACATAGGAAGTGGAAAGCTTACAGTCTGTACAGTAATGTAAACTGGAAATTAAATACAAGCTTCCCATTTTCCTTTATGTCAGCTGCTTTCAGACAGGAGCAGGAATCCTTTCCATTCTCAATGAAATATACAGAAAGCCGGTGTCAAGTACTAAAAGAAAGATTACATATTTACAGAATAGTAGTCCTTGTGTATGTATATATATATTTTACGTAATATAACAAAAAGAGATACTTGAAAATATGATTTTCTAAAACCTGTTATTCAAATCAACATTAAGAATATTTTGAAGTATTCACCTCTTCAGAGGCAATTTAAGGTTTTAGTTGTTTCACACTCCACTTTTTGTATTCTGACATAGCATTTCAGACACTTTCTACACTTGTCAATTCAGATACGCTTACTATAGAAAGACCAGAATAATTAAAACCCTAAATGAAACCATGGTATGAGTACAGGATATATTTACAAATTCCATCACAAGTATATGGAACATTTCCATCACACGTGTAAATTATAGACCTTTGTCAAAAATACTGTACTGCTAAAGAAAAACCTAGGCTAGTATGTTCCCTACCTCCAACATATGGTGAGAAATCCTGTTGTGCAGGAATAGAAAACATGGATGAAAGATTCAAATGCACATACTCAGCAACAGCAAGCAACCAAAGAAAGAAATATCTCAGATGTTATTACACAACAAAAGCTACAAATTCTTTCAACAAAAGGATATCTTGCAGGACTGTCCTTCAGGGCATTCAGGAACCCTGTTTGCTGTGAACCTGTGGAAACAGAACCCAAATTACACTGAATATCAAATTGGACTATAGGCTGTATTCACCATAGTTCACACAATTTGAAGATCTACTGAATAACTCCAGAACAGTTTTACTAATGTGAACCTGAGATTACACTATTCAGCAGCAGCAACAACAATAAAAATATGGGTATGTTATCATGCCTAACATCTGTAGTATATTTTCTCAGTAATACCAGATTGATGCCTGCATACTTTCTCATGAACAAGATCTCTGATTGTGCCTGTTCTTTTTAGACCTAATATGGAAACAAAAAATATATATAAGCTATTTTTTCCCCTAATAAATATTATTTTTCAAAAGGAACTTTTGACTTGGAAAATTTATGAACTTTATACTATGAAGCCAGATAGTCTCAGCTTTCCATCTCTTATTCTGGAAGCAGCCAAAATTCTTTAGACTATCATTATTGTAATTATTACATAGTGTTTTTTGCAGAGTTGCTTGTTGCTTCTGGTTGAGCTGGGAATACCTGCTAGTTGAAACAAGCCCAAGAACAGCTGTAATGAACCAGAGATGGAGAAGCTTCTACTTGCGCTCTCCAGTCAGGAGACATCCAGCAAAAAGTGCAGTTTGTCAATTTGCAATTGACTCTTAGTGTTACATAAGGCGTATATAGCTTTTATTTTATTCTATAATTTATTTAAATACATCAAATTGAAAGCATTTCTCACAACAAAACTTCCCTCGTTAGCTGAATTCACCTGAACATTTTTATGAAGAGAAAAAAAAATCCTGATAAACCAAGTTATCCTTAAAAAATACACTTTTTCCCTAGACTTGTTTGGCCAATTTTACTATTTATCATTAAAAAGGGAAAAATTACTCACCTTATTTTTCTGAGTCTCAAGATTTTTCTTTCAGAATCTCATAACTGTGTCTTATAGTCTCAAGGCACAACACTAGTGGGACATCCCCCTACTTTCTTCCTACTTAAGATCCTTAATGGCAATGGCAGCAGGTAGGTGTGATCTACATGTCCTGCTGCTGATCACACTCTTCCAAATTCCATATATATCAGAAGGGAAAGGCTCCTCATTTTAACACACAAATGAAGTACTGATGCCTCAAATAAAGCTGAATAACAATGAAAGACAAGAACTTGAGAGTTATTTTAGTGTAATACTATGTGTAAAGATTCTTACTATGTGTAAAGAATAAAGCTAGAGAAGGAACTTCTCTCTTACAATGAGCTATGTAGAGTTTTGTTAATGTAAGTGTCTAAAGATTACTGTGACCATCCCTCAGCACCTTTCTGAATATCCATTGCCAGACAGCGTTAAGTCAAATGGAGGAGATCCAGAATAAAATATTGCTAACAGAAAGGTAATTCATCATGGAGAGATAAGAACTGAACTTGGCAACATCATCAAAACTTCCTCCACAATCAGTAACTTTGCCAAGATTTATGGAAATAGACACCTTTCTTTTCTCTCCCCAGGAAAAGGAAGGAAAAATACATCACTAATATAGTCTCTTCTCATTGTCATATACAAATAATTGGGCAATTTTTCGTTCAATAGAAACAAGACAATCACATGCAGTCTCATATGGAGAAAACAACTGATTCAACAACTGATTATAAATATATATAAAATATCTAATATATAATAAGTGATCCTCCTTTTAATCAAACTAGTACTGCATTAGAAGGCATCTTAGAAAGAAAAAAAGCAAAGTAGCTTTATAGTTGAATAACTTCCAAAACATTAGACTAGAGTCCTAAGATTAGAACTGAGACTTGATTAGAACCTAACCAGATTACTTCTAGTTAGGTCCTAAGGCAGCCTGAGACTTCTGCCGACAGACACATCAGCACAATGCACTCTATGCCCATCGCAAAGACCCTTATTTTACAGTTAGCAGCAGCTGAATAACCTCGTGGCTTCAAAATAAAGCAACATCAGCTGAGGGTTAAGTAACAAAAAGGTGAGCAGGAAGAGCATCAGAAGAATGGTGGGCACAGAAAGAGTGGAGATGTGAATGATGAAGAACGTAGGAAACTTTCCTTGTTCACAACCAAGAAAGTGCTAGATAAATCTGAAAGTCGAACTCAAAATTCAAGTGGAGCAAACATGAGTGAGCGAACAGCACAAGAACTGGTCAATGTTCGTACCTGCTCCCATTGCCTTTAAGGACCAAGCAATCCTTAGAACTGTAGAGAGTTTTTCTCACTCATATAATGGAGAACACTTTTTAGTAAGAATCTTTTACAGCTGATAAACTTTAAAAAGTCAGCATTTAACATTTATTACCTGCAACACCTATATCCAAAGCATTTCTCAAACACAACAAGAAACAATTCATTCCTCTGACCTTTACGTAATTCTCACTTTGAATTAGATATGGACTTCTAATTAGTCAACATTATAAAGGTAAGATACACTAGAAAAATTCATTTGGTGTACAGAACATGAAATACTAGCAAAATTCTAGTAATTTAAATACTTAATAGTGGGAAAAAAAACTGTCTTTTTTTGTGAAATAAAGGTAAATTAGCTTCAACATCCTTTTCAGAACAATTACTTTTTCAGCTACTGAATTCTGGCAAGCAATGGCAAGACCACAGTTAAAAGCATGCCTCCTTCTCAAACGTTGTCATGCTCGTGTGTGCTCAGATATAGCCAAACAAATTTCAAGGATTTAACTATTACAGGCAAGCATTTCTAATGATTACTTTTTCCTTTTTAAAGGATCCAGATCCCCATAGAATTAAAGTGTCTCTTCTTAAGGAGGCTCTAGTCTCCGCTGCAAGCTACAGGAGCACCGCAGAGTCACCTTGCCCTTCTGTGCAGCACGAGTGAGAGGAGGAGTTTGGCCTTTCAAAATACAAGTTTTCATCCCCACATGAAGTACATAATTAAGAAACTGAACACAATCTGGCATATGTTTTCTTAGATCATGTTTTAAGAACTATCATTATGAAGATAGCTTTATAAATATATTATAAAATAAGTTGGACTTAGTTCTATCAGGTTTCTATTGTAATAAGGAACATAAAAAAGCACAAAGATCATAATTTCCAAAATGTTTTAAAAAAATATCGTTTAAGAGGATATACCCTATACATTTAGTAAAATGATACAGCATTCCTAAATTTCCTAAAGTAGATTTAAAAAAAGCATAAAAAAAGGTCTTTGAAGACAGCTCATATAGTCTATCACCACAAATTGGAATAACAACATGCAGAAGCTTAGACAATTTGTTATGTGCGAGGAGAAAAAAAATAAAAAAATAAAAAAAAGCTTTGAAAAAATCCTTAATTCCAAACCCAAACAGAAATAAAAATCTGTCTCAAACTCATAAATACTCATCCTCCAACATTCACTACTTTATCATTTCTAGAATGTCTATGCAAATGAAAGTTATTTGCATTAAAAATAGGATTGAAGATGTAAAACTAAGCAGGAGAACAACAGAAACTGTAAAATAGCTCAAATTATTCATTTGTAAGTGACATTTTTTGGATGGATGGGAAGAGAAAGCACACAGTTTTTTTGAGAGGGAAATGCTACTATCTCTACAATTGCATGTAAAGTGTGTGTGCTAATATTCCTAAACAGTTGTCCACAAAGGCACCAAAAATTAAGAAAATTAACACTAATAAAGCCTGGGCTGCCTTAGTGACTGCCATGATCAAGGTATACTAGAGACCAGAATGGGAGTCACTGGAGACTGTGACGCTTCAGAGAAAAGGCAAATAAATAAATAAATAAATAAACAAGCCCTGAATGATCAAAAGATTAACTTAAAAGTAAAAAACTCAAGCAAATGGCTACATACGTAATCTGATTTCACCAGCATACTTACGAAGGATGACGTGGGTGATAACGAATGCAAATATAAAGACTGTCAGAAAGGACAGAGATAAAATAAACATATAAAAAAATCTGTAGTTTCTTTTCCCCACACAGTTGCCTACCCAGGGACAGTGGTGATCAAACCGTTCTGAAATGAGAGGCAGAAGAAAAAAAAATGGAAAACGATTAATAAAATGCTGTTTTACTTGGAGAAAAAATAAATAAATAAAAAAAGCTCTCTGAATACTATATTAGAACTCATGACTTGGCATTTGAAAACTAGCCACAGAGAAATCTTTTCTTTAGAAAAGAAAAAAACAGAAATGAAAAAGGAATATTTTAATGAATATTTTACATCTTTTAAAGAAAAAGTATGGCAGAGGTGAGCTTCTGTTAAACTAGTACTGTTGTGATAATAAACTGCATAGTCCGACCAATAAATGTATATTTTTCACCTGCCTATGCCACGGTATCAATTCAATTGTAACTTTTTTTTCCCTAAATGACTTTTCTACTCAAAATTGGAGGTTTTGATTTTTTTTTCTTTTTTCAACGTTTCATGTTCACACCTTTACAGGTTTATGCCCACCATTATATCACTCATCAATTATGGATATGAAATATTTCCACCCTGCCCCTTTTCTTTTAGCATTCCCCAAATATTATCCATTTCAGACCTCCTAATTCTCCACTTAGAATTGACATTGCCATACAAAACTGTTCAAAGTTGTAGAATCAAAATGAAAACATTTTCACTGATTAAGATTTAGATTGTCTAGTAAAATCCATTTTCTCCTTCAGCTTAATAGCTCTTCTGTTTGTTTTTAAGTATTTTGCTTTTTAGTCACTTGTTCTATCTTTGTGAATACCACATGGCACAAGTTGGTAGATGACTGAAAATTCTATCACTCTATCACTCTAGGCTCCTCCTTCTTTTCCATATTACACCAAGCCCTTTCCCTTTATTTCTCCCAGAGATTAACTCATCGGTGAGACAGAGAAGGGCCAGGGAAGCTGCTAAATTGCTCTCCAGAACATCAGGGAAAGGCCCCAGTGCTGGCAAACGTCACAGGGAAGAGTTAATTCTGCTGCTTGTGCAGGTCTCGGTCTCCCCATGCAACCTGGAACCTCCTGGTTCCAATATGCCGGATAATGAAAGCAGAATGATTGTCAGGAAACCAAACGGCGTTTCGTAACTTTGCTTGGGAGAGATTACATGACATAGTAACAGAATTTAAAATTTCTAATCAAATCCAAGATCATAACATAAGACAGATGCTCTTATGCTGAAACCCTCTCACTCTCTGATCCCTGTCCAAATCTTGTTTTGTTTTCTCTGACTTTTATGCCTCCATTGACGTATGATATCAGGCTATTTGCAATTGCACAGGAAAGGCGAGCTATAAATTTGAAGTCCTTAAGCTCTGTGTTAAAAAGGCACATCTGTTCAAACAGACTAGTTTATTTTAGCTATGGCTTTATGTTAAAGACCTACATGAGAGGTTTTCCTTGAAGGATGTGTTTAGGATTATCTTCATTAACAACAACAAAGTCAAAACAACATGCACTACAGATTTCTGAGTTCACTAGCCTTTCAGAGGTTTTTTTTAAACCACTTTTGTGTGACAGCTGTTTGAACCACATGCCTCTGCCATAAATCTGTTTCAAATTCCAACAAGGCTATTCAAGGTGAAGTTATTGAACTTTCTTAGAGTAAGGCTGCAGAAATGCTTTACTTTGATGAGTATTGCTATGAATACTAAGAACCAAGTACCTCAAGTACCCAAAAGGGTGGCCACTATCATCTTCACTTCAGTGCAATACAGTGGTATTCCCAAAGCCAGCAGACACGGTACCTGAACAGTTCTATTCTTCACATTTGTGCTTCTGAATGAGTCCTTACGCTCTGATAAACACTTCATTTAATAGTATCTAGTGCAGTACATTCGGTACAAGTAGTACCACAAAGGAAAATAAAGTTAGAAAGCAATTTAAAAGCATAGCACTAAAGGTCCTTTTGTACCCTATTGCTTCAGAAAAAAAATCATGATCGGTCTTTGGAAGATGAATCTAACAAATACATACAAATTCTCTTTTATGCTGGAACGTTAGGAACCAACAAATTCTACTATCATAAATCACAGTTTCTAGCCATGAAATGCTATTCAGATACATGTATGGTTCATATCAATGCACAAACACGCATTCTGTACTGCAGAATGACTTAATTCCTTTTCCATTTCTGTCTTCGGATTTCCTGGGAAGCTGAAAGACTCTGTTTTTACAATGAAAGTCTAACTAATCATTGCAAAAATAACTATCTATTATGTTAATAAAGTAGAATAGGTCAGAAAACATTAGCTGAATAAGAAAAGCTTATTGTTAAAGTGTTCAAATGGAATCCGATCTATTACAATTTGTACTATGAATGAAAAAAAAAATCCTATCTTTCTCTACAACAGTCATAAAGTCACAGAATGGTTAAGGTCAGTGGGACCTTTAGCGACCATTCAGTCCAACCCTTGGCTCAAGCTGTGTCACGTAGAGCAGGTGACCCAGGACTGGGTCCAGGCAGGTTTTCAGGATGGAGACACCACAACCTGTCTGGGCAGCCTGTGCTCTGTTGCCTTCAGAGTACCTTTTTTCCCTGTAAATACAGACAGAATTTCTCACATTTCTGTTCAGGGCCACTGCTTCTCACCCTGTCACTGGGCACCTCTGAAAAGCATCCGTCCCTATCTTCACTATATCCTCCCCCTTTAAATACTTATACACATGGATATGATCTTCCTGGAGCCCTCTCTTCTCTAGGTTAAGCAGCCCCAGCTCCACAGATAGAGAGCACCACAAACAATAAAAAGCTCTAAATATACAAAGGGTTTTGACATGAATGCTATATGCCACAGAACACCACAATAGTAAGAGGTTATTCTACTCAGCTGAACACAAACATGCACATGCAAGTTAAAGATAATAGCCACACTGTATGCCAGGTAAGACTCACATTTCCTGATGCTTGAACAAATTGCCACAGAGACACCAGACTCTCAAATAGCTGCTTATGTTTTTTTTTCTGGAAATGTTTCTAACCTGTTCATTCAGCCTCTAGGTGGAAAGATACTTTCCATCAAATTCCATCAAGATTACTAAAAGGTCTAAAGAATCCCCAGGAATTAACAGCATATTTATTTATTTGTAAAGTAAAGGGATTTCATCTGAGAGATTGTGAACCTTTCTGGTTAACTACTACTGGAAGAGAAAACAGCTAACACTGGGAAAATTAGTAAACATATACTAAGCGAAAACTTATAACACTATTAGGAAACACAAACTGTCTCTCAAGACTTGAGCTCTTTCTTCTTTTTGATAGTATCTCATGGCTTAATAAATATTAATGAAGAAATAACAAAATATCTTAACTTTCATCCTCAACATTCCAGAAGACTCCAAAGCAAACTATCACCAATAGGGAAAAGTAAGTTTTGCCTAACATTTTTGCTTGTTTTCGATCATTCTGGCAGCAGAATTAAGATTTACCTGCCTTGAAAAAGAATAAAACTGGAAGAAAATGGGAATTCTGACCTAATGAACTTAAAATGCAGTGCAAATAAAAATGCAGTGATGTGTGTTATGAAGAGTCCCAGATAGTCTGAAGGTGGTAATTGGAAATTTGGTTTACATTCATAGCATATTCTACCATAGCTAATGAGATATGTCAAAGTTATTGCAAAAATCGTTGCAGCAAATGATAGAGCTAAAATGTTGGCAATAAAAATAGTTGTTGGTAAAAAGTAGATTAGAACTGCTAAAGTGAGAGGAAAGAGGATACAAGGCCTGGAAACTTTGTCTATGGAAGTATCCCAGGGACAGAGAAGTTATGCCAGATCTCCTCCTGCATTCTGACTTTCAAAAGCCAAATAAGACAGGCATTTGCTTCAGGATGTGGTATGAAGTAACAGCAATATCAACATCTAATCACTACCGTTGAAGTTAGTGAATGTTGAACTACTACAAACTACTGTTGAAATGGGTGGCCCTGCTCCCTTTTCAGCATCCTGTGAGCAGCCTCTTCCCTGGGTGCTTTTGGCCTCCTTCCTTGGGCCACGACTAGTGCTCGTTTTGCCCCCCAGGGCGCTGGTTCAGCGAGTTAGAGTAACTGAAAACTCGGGTTCACTTCCTGTTGCTTGGCTCCACAAAGCAGCTCATCAGAACACTGAACACCAGAGCTGGCACAAAGCGCGGCAGAGAATATGCTACCTGAGAAGAGATCAAATGATCCCTTCAGAGACCACCATGCATTCACCTTAGTTTTAACTCCCACCACACTACTTAATAAAATGGACCAGGAAATCCAGTTTAGACTAATCCTTCAGAGTCTGAGAACAAAAGCAGAATAAAAAAAGCCCAAGAAAATACATGAAAAGTTTATAAAGTGAAGCATCAATGAGAAGACAGGTATATGGAGACTAGAAATCCTGCTGCAGAGATGACACAAAACCAAAGAGGTAAGAAGCCTCAAGAGTCATTAGGAATGCTCCAGAACTGTTTCTTACACTGGTGTTTTTCCTAAGACATCAATAGCTTAGAATCTGGATAATGACTTCTGCAAGTAAACTAAGCTGGTAGAAGAGAGAGGGAGAGAAAAAAAAGAAAGAAAAGAGAAAAAGAAGAAGAAAGGGAATTAAGGTTGCTCGGGGAATAAGGCAGCCAACAAGGGCTGTGTGTTACCCAGGGCTGTTTGAACCAGCACAGGGGAGGGAACCATACAAGTGGGAATGAAGGGGAAGAACTTAGCAGACTGTCCCTCTGGAAGCCACAAGCTTCCAGCATGACTAGCTAGTCCCATTAAAGCTCACCTAATAACAGGTACTAACTGGATAACAGCAGAGCACACAAGTTATACCACCATTTAGATATTCCTCTTTCTTTTTGCTCCCCCTGAAACATTCACATTTGCAAACTTGCTTAAGAAATGTTAACTGTTGGATATCTCAAATAAGAATAGAAATGAGAACAGCTCTTATTTTAATAAGCAATGACGAGTATGGGCTTTACAGAAGCAGAGTGTTCCTTCAAAAGCCCCATTGAAACATGTTGCATGCTGCTCGGGACCAGAGAGGCAAATAACTGCTTTCCCATAGCACAGCATGTAGACTCTTTAAATCCTAAAACACTTCTCTTCCATTTTTGAATCACCGCACACAAGGAAACCACATACAAAATGACCCTAAAGATTTCTTTCCTCTTTTAAAACATTCAGTAAACCTTTATCACATGGAAGAACAAAAAAGTGCTTTTACATGGAACATGTGTAGGCCAGCTTGGTCCTTCAGCTTGCAGCCTTTCTTCTCCGTATGCCTTCCAACCTTAACAGCACTTATTATTATTTATGAATTGCTTCTTTTTTTCTCTGCTTGACTGAATTGCTACCAGTCAACGTTCCTTTTTTAAGGCTTAGTGTGAAGGCAGGTCTCAGTAAGACACAAAGTCTGCAGGTACAAAAGCATGTAGGTCACGTGCACGCTAGCAGATTCTAATGCACACAAATTAAAAATTCCTTCCTTATTCTTCTCATTCAGGTAAAGCATTTTATGACAAAGATACACAACTAAGACTTTCAGTGCATATTTAATATGTTCTAGTTAATGTGTCAAATCCAGGATTTTGAAGAGTCATCAGCCTGCTTTTCAAATGAGGCAACAGTCAAAAATTGCTCAGATCATAACCCAAATAACTGGGCAGCGTAAACCCAAATCACTTCAGAGCCACTGCAGGGCCTTTGTTCTGCACTCGCACTGGGCAGCTACGGAGCGATCGCCGACATCTGCCCGTGTTCACAATAATGACAATTGCAGCTTTTTGTAGGATCCTGACATCACGATATGACTACAGCTATTTGAGCTTCGTGATGTGCTCTTTTGTATAGCACATGGCACTTTCTGAATCTGGTTGCTATTAAAATGTTACGAAAAGTAAATGAAGTTTCTATACTTTCCTATACAAAATATGCATTTTCTTATTACAGAAACTGTAATACA
>JAUBOD010000386.1:4485604-4507135 GCA_032353885.1 Nothura maculosa | reverse complement strand
GGCTGGGATCTTCTCCCACAGTGGCTATTGCTGCCACATCCGCAGATATAGGTGCACACACATTTTGCAAGGAGGCTATCGGAAAGTCTCCTGCCTCCACAGGTATTTGGATTGAGTGCCAACAAAGCTGTGCTGGCTAAGGTGCAAATCCAGCTCAGGAAGTTCCCATCTGCAACACATTCACACATACCGACAATACACATCACAAGCAGCATCTGTGGGACGGCGCTGAAAACCTGGCCAAACAACCAGCCTTTAGAAAACTCTCTCTAGGAGGAGAAGGTGGGAGGAAGGGAGCAATAGCAGGGAATGAGGGTCCCTTATGGGAACAAAGTCGTGAAAGAAGCAGCGGAGGAGAAGTGCAGAGCGAGCAGCTCAGAAGGGGGCTCTGAGGTCCCGATGAGCTGCAGTCCCCCCGTGGTGCTGGGCTTGGAACAAGCCCTGCTCTGGGCCTGGGTGCTGGGCCAGACCCCACCGTGTGCACGTGGAGGCTCCCATTCCTGCGTGATTCCCACAGCAATCGAGAGCACTGGTTTTGACCCCAAGGCCGGCACAACCTGGCACAGTATTTATGGTTGTGTGTATATATACACAGCCATATATACTGCCACAGAACTAGACATTAAAAGCTGCTGAGGGTACAATAGACATTATATCACATTTCCTCATTTTTACGCTTATTTAAAAGCAGCTTAGAATTTAAATGGTTGTGATTTGAAAGCACTCTAGCATATTCAAATTCTCTAAAAGACAAGTAGGAAGAGTTTAATTTCTTCTGGCGACAGGGAGACGATCTTTGGATTGCATAACAGGGTTTTGTGTTCTTATGACACATTGCTGAGTTGAATAACTTGATTTTTGTAATCTTCAAAACTAAGCTGAAAAGATGTTCCTCAAGAGGCCCAGCACAACTGCAGTTGTACTATTTCAAGCTCTACAGACACATGGATTCCAAATATGAGGAAGAATTTCTATCAACTTTGGGATTATGCTAAAAAATACTTCCATAATTTCAAGGAATGCTTTTCCTCTTCACTATAATTTTCAGACTAGAGTGTAATAGTAATAAAAAGCCTGCAGCAGCAACAGAGTAGTACTGACATACTCAAAATGATACGATATAGGGGAGGAAAATAAACACTTTCATAACAGTTTTGTTTATAAAAGACCTTCTATCATTAATTTCAGGTGCTATCACTGAAAAAGGTAAAGATATTTCAAATACAATTTATTTTACCATAGCAGTAAAACAACCTTTTAGTATTCTTTAATTTTTACTACAAATCCATGCACCTCAGTAAACAGCGTTAGGGCTCTCTGACTAATAAGAGTCAAGGTAGGTGGCTAAGTTTTAATTATGTCATTAGTCCTAATTAGGTTTTCATCCAGTAAAGTCCTTAAATATGTACATACTAAATGTATGATTTCCATCTGATACTCATACTCAACTGTTGTCAAACATGTTACTAAAGTCTTAACTCGATATAGAACTTTCTATACTGCTAGTAATACAGATGCACTGAATTTCCTATTGTAACATGTAAAATTTTCTTCTTTTAGAAAATCTTACTGCAAATCTTACCAAACATGAGCATAATCTGGGAAAGAAAATGACTTGAATCATTCGAGAAGAACTGTTTAAGATAAAAGCACTTTTTTTAACCTAATAAACATTTAACCTAATAAACATTTATCTGTGATTTATTGAAGGAAAAAACTACTCACTTAAAAACAATATATCCCATGTTTTTAAGTTAAAAATGGCATTGTATCTATTTTATTTTAAAATGTGAATGGCAGAATGTCAAAGGTAACTTCCCTTGTGTCTGCTGGAGAAGGGAGGCTCTTGGCTGGCCCATCATACTTACAGTGCTGGTTCCTAAGAGGATTTCCTCCCAAATCTGTGCAGTGAAGTTCAAGTTCACAGGGACAGACAATCCTGGCTTTCTAACCCAGGAAAACTAATCTCAAATCCAAGGATGAAAGGCAATAAAAAAGAAATAATGAAAAAAATCTTATTGCTTTTCCACAGAATCATAACTTTATCCACCATCCTAAATGCAGGATCAAGCCTTAAAATCCCAGCCCTTCTACCTTTGTAACTACTTTTTTTTCCAGGAAGAAAGCAACAGAGCAAGGTCAAATGTGCTTGAATTTAATCAGATTTATCTAACCTAAATGTGCTAAACATGCTCTGCCCTGGCCTCATAGTGATCTTCAAGCTGTAATTAGACTTGCATACTTGTGTGAAAACACAGGCAAATCTTTTAATGTAGACAGTACCTTCACAATATTATAATAAGATAAAGCCTTCCAGCATCACATTCAACAAAGAAACTTCAAAATGATCACTGTCATGTCAAAATATAATTTCGAAATATATTTTTCTTTTCCATTGGAGAAAATAGTTCTTGATGTTGCAATGTAAGATATTTTCTCAAAAAAAACCCTCACATTAATAGAATTGCTTTCCCTTATTTTGTTATTACATATTTTGTGCCACTTCTCTAGCAGCATACACTAGATGAGGGCCCAGCATTTTTATTACTCTATTACCAAAAAAAAAAGTATACATACACACACACACTTTTAGGATTGAAGTATTTGAATTGTTGCAGGAAAGTTGCTTCAAATATTATTGTTTGAAGTTCAATTCAAATATTATTATTTGAATTGTTGCAGGAAAGTTGCTTCAAATATAAATATGACACTGTCTGGGAGTCATCAAAAATAAAATCTATTTAACTCTTTCAAAATATTACACTGAAAACTAATTGGAGGTAATGTTTAAATAAGAGGCTCAAACTGTGCATACATAACATCAGGATTCATCCTTCAAACAAACATTTCCTTTATGATCAGATCCTAGAAAAAACAGTCTCTAGAAATCTTTCCATGTTGCCTCTATGCAAACTTACCAAGGAACACATGCAAGGTTTATTATCAAATTTTCAAGGAAACTATCTCAAATTATCAAAAGTAATATCACAAAAGATGAACTTGAAGTGGTTCTAATGTTTCCTGCTGAGGAAAAGAGATAACGCAATGAAAAATTACCTGTATGTGTGAACCGTAGTATCTGATGAACATTTAAACCTACTCTGTGTCTAATGATTTAAATCTAAACTACATACATAATAACAGTGAGCTACAAGAGGAAGAATTAGTTTTTTTCCCCCTTTTTTTTCTTTCTTTGAAGGCAAAGAACCTAAACAAATGTCATTCACAGTTTCCAGACAATGATCTCAGGAACAAACACAAAAATCCTGGGAACCCAGCTTAGAGTATTGCTAACTTCATTCTTCACATAATTCTTTATCTGCTATCTAGCAAGGGATACTGCCAACTGGGGCTGGAGGGATCGCTCCTGACTTTTGACAAAGGATTTGCTGCCCTGAGTTTGGAAAGGCAACATATTATTTTCTTAAGAGTAGAACTGCATCATCTTATTGAAGTGCAGTATTTTCATGTGAAGCATATTCTCTCTCCTAGATATATATGTAATTTTTAACAATCTACCAAGGGGGAAAAACAAAACAAAACCAAGAAACATACAATATAAGAGCTTTTTGAAAGACCTAGCTGGTATACAAAGTAATTTTACTAAATATATTTTAAGAACGTTGTAAAAATATTCAGTATCAGGTATGATGAAGAACCTATCAAGCTGGTATTCCACTTTGAGAAGAAAACAAAACACAGACATGTTGTACCCATAAGCAATAATTGCTTAGACTATTGTGCAATGCTATGAAATATTATGTTGTGGTGGTCACACAGATTTAATTTTAGAAGACTCTGGGGAAATCAGATTATGTATTTCAAAATACATGAAAGATGGGAGAGGAAATGGAGAGAAGTCTTAAACATCAATGAAAATTACTCAGGGCAGAAACAACTGCCAGATAAACTGCCAGGCTTAGTGGTATGGCTAATATGTTGAGTTTTAGACTTTTGGAAAGGGTGAAGGAAGCAGAAGCTACAAATTCTGTATCTCACAGGCCGTTTCTGTGAGGAAAAATAGATTATCCTCAGCCTTTCATTCAAAATGACCTATTTCCTGAGAGATCAATAGCCCCTTGAGAACAGAGGAACTGGTTCCTTGAGCAGAAACTTGTGCCTCTGTTTCACATTACAGCTTGTGCCTATTCCTCATGTATGATTCCATGAAAAAAATTAATGAAATTATACAGCAACACTGATTAAGCTGCCCAGCACATACTTCATTATAATTTTATTTTTCCTCTTTCTTTTTAAATGACTCTACAGTAGCCCGAGTTGCCTCACTCTGAAGCTTTCAGATGCTTCAGATCATTTCAATATTTCAGGAGGCCAAACGAATAGCAAATATTTTTAATAGTTCCATCATATCTGAGACTTTGGAGAAGGCAGCAACTCTTTCTGCATACTTTGTGGCAGAAGAAGGTGCATGTCTGAGTGTGGGGAGTCACATCCTCCGTAGTGGCTGCAGAGATGCCCAGTGAAGTTTCCAAGGTTTTCTTACGCAGAAAGCCAACTCATTTTGTGAGCAGATTAGGAACTCTCTGCCACTCTAGAGCAACCAGGGATGTTGCCTTCCAAACACCTGGATGCCCTTCCCAGAACCTCAACAAGAAAAAGGAGCCACCTGCCAGGTCCAGAGACAGGAAAAGCTGCAATGAAATCCCACTGCAGAAACAGGAGGTGGAGGAAGGGAGGCAGCACCAGGAAGAGAGGGACAGACAGTAAAAGATGCAAGTAAGACTCCTCAATAGGAGTCGTGGAGATGGGGCTGAAAAGAAGCAGAGGAAGGAAAGGTGGTATACATTTAACATATGCAGTTCATGTCAAAAAGGAGCTACAGAATAGACTCTAAGGAGGCACATGCTTCTGCAGAAACAGGGGCCAAAACTCATGGGTAAAGCACATCTTCAGCCCCCTCCAGCCCTCCAGTCACACACTGCAACAAAGGAATTGCCTATCAGTTATTTTAATAGCTCCAGTGACTCACAGAAGCTATGCTAAAAGCAAAAAAAAAAAAAATAGTATTAATAAATGTTATCATTTCTAAATAAAGAGTTCTCCAATGGACAACAGGATATGTCACTTTGAGATCACCTGCATAATCTTAATTTGAACCCTTGAAGAATGTATTGTGCATAAAAGGAGGGCTTTTTTGAAGCCTGTTATAACCTACCACTGCTGCTTTCCACCATGCTCAACCCAGCCTGAAAAATTACATGTATAAAACTACTGAGAGTACCGGGCTACCTCAGAGAGATGAGCAAGTCACTGCAGACAACAAGTTCCCACCATTCTGTACACGGTAACAGCGTGTGCACGTGTTCAATGACCAGAGGAAAGGCAAAGATCACCCGAATGAGGACAGCTCTCTCGGATCCCTCGCCCGGATGAGCTGACACCTCTTGGTGGAAACTTGGAGTAAGCCAGCAAAGGTCTAAGACCTTTCAGAAATACCACAGACACAATCCTGGCTGCTCAGAACAGCTATGTATGTGTTTGCTACACTTTCAGGTTCAAGCTGCTTACCAAAATTTCAATTTTAAAAACTTACTGTACTACGGTGATGATATGCAGGTAATGTGAATTACTGTAGTTTTGTATCTGCATTAAATTCACCCAGAAGACTTTTCAATGAAGAGGACCTGACATTTTAATAGTGCATTTCTGAAACTGGTAAAATTGCCAGGAATAGAGGAATTAATATAGGCATGGGTAGAATGGAGGAATTAATATGGGCAGGGGTAGATGCCAACTACATAGTGTAGAGGAATGATAAGAAGCTTCTTCCTTCATGCCCATCTAAAATACAAAGCCATAAATGACATGTTTATAATTATCTGGGGAAACAATTTTAGTCATTTAGTCATATGTTTGAGGGAATCAGGAATCCCATAAACAGAAGTCAGTGAAAGTAGGTAAATATGTGAATAATGCCCAAAGGAAACAAAAACTATCAACAGCCAGGGACACTATCATAAAGAAACAAAATTAAAGCCAAAACCTTTAGGAAATGAAAAACGGTGTAAATAGCACTTTCTTTCATTTGAAGCAGAGAGAGAAAATAGCTCTTCCAGCAAGCAAAGGATAAATAAATAAATAAATAAATAAATAAATAAATAAATGTATATATTAGCATTTTGCTAAAATTTCACTTTTTTGGTATCTTCATATCCACTGGATTAGGAAAATGACAGATCTAAGCCTCTTTCTGTGCCAATTAGCAAGAATTCAAAATACTTCATTCTTCAAATGGGGCCAAGAACTCACCCAATTAACATTTGCAGTCTGTTTATATTTCTGCCATTCCATAAGAAAAGAGAACTAAATTGCACATCGTGATAACTCTAAAATGACTATTACATCATGGCTATTTAAAAAACATGGATTCAATTAAATATAGCACGTGTGGATATGAGAAACTGAGGAATTCATGTGCTGTGGTTAAGTCAGGGAAAATCCCCTAATAAACGCTAGATTTAAAATACAATTTACACAATGTTTGCACAACATAATATACACATACAAATGTACCTGCTCATGCATTTCACCAAGCAGTTGGATATATTAATGAAAAATATCTGTCAGAGCAAGACAACTAAATCTTAATAGCTGGTTATACTCCAGTGACTCACTTGCAATCTGTTTTAGCTCGTCACCGACATTATCATCTTTATGTGTGACTACTAAAAAAGAGCCTTGCCATTAGAAAGCCCAACTACTCTACATAAGAATAGGATTTTTTGTTTGTTTGAAACAATATTTTCAGCTCTACCACTGTTCTATCCCTGGCATATCATACCAGTGAAATTCAGCAGTGCCTTCATTAATGGATTTCAATGTCATTTTTTGCCTAAAGAGCTTAAGTAATTGAAGATACAGACAGAGAAGTGGTGCAATACCTGCAGAGGTGACTGGGGATGCAGGACTACCTGAATGGGTGCTACGAGGCTTTGCAGTTCATCTTGCTCTCCCCCAGTCCTTGTATCAAACACCAGTAGCAAACTCCTGCACTGCTTGGGAAGACTTTGTTTCATTCATATTCAAGCACCTCAAGGAATTATGACAATGATATTTTTTTTTTTGAACGGGAATAATTTGAAGCACTGTACCCATTTTTCTCCTCTATCCTGAGGATCACACAGCAAACACTTCACAGCAAGGGAAGCAGTCACAAGGATATTCTTACCTTAACCAGAGGTAGGGAATTTTCATCATGAAATAGCTTTTCCTTTATAAACAATAATGTTCCCATTTTTTTTTCTTATAGTGACCTCTCATTACAAGAGGACTAAACTACTTTCCCAATCATCAGTGCTTGTCCAACCACAGATAAAGCAAAACAAATCTCTCTGCTATCAGTGGATTTAAAGAAATATTCTCCACAAAATTCTACACTTCAGAGAGTTTTCAGATGCTCTAATCTGAATCATATCACAGAATATGTATCATTGCAACCCCGCCTTGAAGCTGTATTTCAGGCTGGCTTGGGTAAGCAACACTGTCTGAACACAGTTAAAGATTAAGGACACGCTGTACCTCCCCAGAACACTACTGCCACCTCGCTCAACCCACTGCCAATTGCCAATTTTGCTGTATACATGCGGGCTCTTGCAAATTGTTTTAAATTGGTTAATGCACCAGATGAAAAAACAGATGGCTGGTCAAGAAGCTCCGACATGGATGTCCTTCCCTTCTCTGAGCTCCGACGTGAAAGAGGCCTCGGCAGCGCAGGCCTCCCCACAGGGCCCTCCTGCACCTCCACCCACCGAGAGTATCCGATGAGGTACTGCGGGCTCCCCCTCATGAGGTACCGCGGGCTCCCCGCCATGAGGTACCGCGGGCTCCTCGCCATGAGGTACCGCGGGCTCCTCGCCATGAGGTACCGCAGGCTCCCCCTCATGAGGTACCGCGGGCTCCTCGCCATGAGGTACCGCGGGCTCCCCACCATGAGGTACCGCGGGCTCCTCGCCATGAGGTACCGCGGGCTCCCCACCATGAGGTACCGCGGGCTCCCCCTCACAGGGCCAGCAAGGGGCCAGCAAACACTCAAGTGTTGCTCTATGTGTGTGACTAAGCCTATACGTAAGATGTGGTGTTCAGGAGGAACAGATGATGACTAAAGTGGTTTTTAAATTATCACCTAGCAATTGCTAAGCTTTCATTTGTGAATCACCTTTAAATGTCAAATTGATGTAAAAAAAATAGGAAAGTAAAATTTAACTGACATTCAATTTTTCCTTTTTTAACTTTAAAAAAAAAACACTTGTTATTTAGAAAACAGCACTGCTTTCTTTCAGAAATATCTTAAGTAACTCCTATCAGGTATGGGAAACATCTACTTTCACTTTTTGGCACTTGTTCAAAATCTGTTATTTATCGGGACAAGAGAAACCAAGAGGAGTATCTGCCAAGGAAGCCTAGCTGAGCTCCACCGTGCTGGGATGCTGGAGGTTAAACAGCTCCTGAAGGCAGACTGGGGACACGGGACACTTACAAAGCACAGAGGTTTCACAGACATCCATGTTCCTCAAACAAACCTTCAGTTATCTATTAAAAAGACATTTTTAAGATTCCAAAGATTTAATAATGATATTTATATTCCAACAGTATTTTTTATCTCATTACCAGAGCTACTGGAAAAGAATGCCTACTGCCTCCCAAATATTGTCTTAATAAAACTGAAGAAAAGTAACATTTTAAAAACACACAAAACTACCATGCTTGCATCAATTGCTGTAATCTTTTCATTTAAATGGGAAGCTCAATTTCTAAATGGCTTTCTGAATCACTCCTACATTTTGAGTAATAGCTTATGTACAAATAACAACACTCTTTTATGGTACAGAAAGACATTCTTCTCTTGGCAACACCCTAAGGAGCAACACTCAAACCTGTCTGAATTCCGTCCTCCTCTCCAAGTTCCTACACACTGAATAACCTTTGGGAAGATGAGACAAGAAGATGAGGAAGAAGGAGAAAAAAAATACGTTCTTTTTCTCTAAGTTTTCCTAAATAGTCCTCAGACATGACTATAGTTTCAAAAGCCTCAAAACCACACAAAGAGTATATATAATAAGTAAAAACAGCTTTGCATCTAATACCTTGTAGATGGCATTGATTCCACTTTAGAATTCAAATCCTGTTGCTTACAGATATGTACACAATATACAGATTACGATACCAGCAGCTTTGCATCTTATGCTGTAAAGTACCATCACAGCTGTGGTTAGGACCTTCCAAAACTGTTGACAGAAAATTATTTCAGTGTAATGACAACCAATTAACTCAATTCTGCATTTGGAAATGCTACTTCTTAGAATATCCATGCTAAAGATAAACTGTCTTTCCAAAAAATAAAACCTCTCTTTCAACTCCAACTATTCTGAAACTGAAACCTGTAGACAAAAAAAAATTGCTGTGAATCCACAAGATTCAAACTACTAGAATATGTTGTAAGTTATTAAAACATAATGTTATCAAAAAAAGTGTTGTAGAAGACTTTTAGTCCAGAGAACCATATGAAACCTAGTTTGAAGTAAGTGTCTCAAGTTCACACAGTGTACTTGAAGGACCAACAGCTTTAGTCAACTCATTTGCTCTTACTGCATCAAATTACTTGTTAGCGTAGCCAAAGCCTCAAATTCTTCAATTATATCAAAGAAACATCAAGGATCCCTACAGGTACTTCCACGGTGCTTGGACATTCTGACTTTCTGTCTTTCCAGTTACATGGATGACAGTTCCTCTGAAGCAACCTCTAAGCATGTTATTTCCAAGGACTCCAATATATACAGTAGATCACAGTAAGCTTTACTTGCTTACTAAAAATAAACAGGCTCTTACCAAACAGCTCTGCAAACCATGTGCAGTTTGGTCCTATGATTTCTTATCTAGGGAGCATGTTTTTTAGCTGTTGAGCACATTTGTAGATACAGAATTTCCAGAATTTGAATTTAGGTAGCAATTCTCCCAAAGAGCTAGGCTGATTAAAATCTAATTACTCCTGTAAGGAGGCTGCCTTTGCACAGGCAAAAATGGTTACATTTTGTTACCATGACTGAAGCACAACAGTCACAAGACTGCATCACCTTGTATATTAATATAGAGACTTATCCGACCTTGTGGGAATACAAGTAACAATGTAATTAAATTCATTTAAACTATGAGCACCGATTTCTTTTTACAGAATGAATAATTTCAGAATCTTTGCAATATCAGCTTTCCTGCCCAAAACACTTCAGAAATTATTCTTGGGCTCTACAGCCTTCTACCATACCTGCCAAAAGGCTACATAGTAGTAACTCTCGCTCTGCAGGGGCAGCATTTTATTCGTTGTCCTTCGGAGCGAAGACCTGACCAACAGCCTTGCCACAAGAATCAGTATTTTGCCATCGTACATCACAATTCCAGAACAACTGCTGTGGCAAAACAGGGGTAAACTCTTGCCATGAGCAGAGCAGCACACTGCCTTCACAAAGCCCATAACACCCTTGGGAGGAAAGCGAAGAGACAACAGACCTTCAGTGTTACCTATTTGTCTCTCTAGATCTGCTGCTTCATCTGGTGTTGCGCGTGGGAGGACACCAGGATCACTGAAACTAGTACGCAGCAGGGTCCCCATCACGAAAAAGAAAAGAATCCCACCAATTGCAGGAATAGCAGGTGTAATCTTCTCTGACAAGTAGGGGCAACTGGAAAAGAAAAAAAAAATCATGGAATCAATAACACATACTGCAACTTGTTCTTAAAAACATTTACCATTATAAATGCATGTCAAGAAATCGTTTCCTCTTAAGGAGACATTCTTTACATTTGATTCTTTCTCTTAATTTTATTGAGCCTGAAATTTGCACTTATGCATTCATGACACGTGATATTTTTCATTATTTGTTTAGTAAAACAGAAGTCCAAACAGCATAGCAATGATCTCACCAAGGCCTGTAATACTCTAACTTACATACACTTCCGTACACTTCCATATTTTTGGTATGGAAGATTATGAGTCCATATATTGGTTCAACTACTGCTTACTTACAGAAAGTAATTGCAGGAGAAAAGGAAGTAACCTGAAGATACTTAGCAATAAAAAGTAAAAGCAAATAGCATTATGACACAATCCATGGTGAAAACCGTAATTATGTCAGTAAAATGAACTGATACCCATCAAAACTAGAGTGCTCAAAAACCATCCTTCACATAAATGAATATGATCGCGCCGGTGGATGGCATCTCAAAATCTTTTAATTCTCTTTCTTAATCCATTTCTTGCAACTCGGTAAGCCTCTTTAGTCATTTGCAGAATGGTAATGACACTGCAGCCAGTATGGGAATGAATAACCCAGGTGGTCTAGGGCAAAGGCAACGGCCCTTTACCACTCTACCAAAAACTGCTTTATGTTTACCAGCTTTACAATATAATTACAGGGCTACAAGATTATATACAACCTAAGTAATTTTCTCTTTAGTCCACATGTAATAAAATCCCCATGGGCAGAGGCATTTGAATCTAAACAACAAATGTAAATATCTGTTAATCTTTCTGGTTTTGTTAAAAGCGAGTACCTGAACATGCAGACATTATAGTGTATACCACTGTGGTTCATGTGAGTCACAAAGCAAGCACTACAGCATCGTTTCAGAAAATGCACAGACAAGCTTCCCACAGGCTCTTACAAACGAGCAGGGAAGGCAAAAGGCACAGGCTGCTTCACATCTCTGACAGCTGCATGACAAGTCACAACATAAGCCCAAAACAAAAGTTCTAGGCCTTAGGGTTTCATATAAACTTGCCAGGTATCAATCAAGTTTAATTAACTTTGTGTTCTGTGTTTGAGGGCTGCCTTAACTGAGAGCTCAGACGTGGTGCTCGCTTCAGCCTGCCCGGAACGTGAACTCGGAACAGGCAGTGACAACAGGGTCACCTTCACTTGGGTGGACTTAGGATCAGCTTGGGATCACTTGGGATCAGCTCCCACGTACCAAGCGTTCCTCATCCCGCACACTGCTGCTGCGTATGAGGAACACGGTGGGTTTAGCACATGTGGGGACTAAACCCACACACCGCATGGCACCAAATGCCACGGCTGAGAACAGAACGATTCCTTCACCCTATGTGAACGGCATGTTCCAGGGTAACTAATGACTTATGAAAGGTTAGATAGAAAATAGGGTAAAAGAAGATGAGGGAGTGGAGAATATATTGTCATTTTATATACAAATGGGATGTTTAAATATTTGAAAACATACTTCCAAACACACAAATTCACCCCAAGACCCATATCCAGAAATTCAGCACCAACTAAAGGAGCGAGGCAGCCACAGACCTCATTCCCTTCATTATCAGAGAAACCAGACAGAACAAACAACCCAACAGAAGCTTTCATACCACATCAATGTCCTACTGCTCAATTTATTTCTTGCCACAAAGGATTACTAAAGTCAAAACCTCTGTAATAGGCTCCAACAAGTGTACAGATATGCTGCAGGAACATATTTTTAAAAGGATTAGTGGGCCCATGTACATTAATGAGCACTAAATATAGCATAGTGCTCTTACTGCTCTTATACTCCTCTTGCATTATTGATGTGGCGTACCAAAGAAACGGCAGATGTGCAAATCTATTGCCCCAACGAGAGCTGTGCACATGTGAAACCACCCGAGATGACGTCAGGACAGCACAGCAAGGCTCGTGCCATGCAGCAACGCGGCCTGGCTGCCCTCTTACACTGGGAAGCATCCGCAGGTGCCGGAGCATGGGACTGAAGGGCACTGCAGGAAGAGCTTCAGGAGGATTCTGAGGAAAAGCCTGCACAGGAAAGCTTTCACAAGAGAGCTTTTCACTGCAGGAAAGGGATGACTGCTTCACAGCCCAAGAGGCATGAAAAATACTTCCCCACGTGCGCCTTGCTGAGTAACAGGCCCGTCCGTGGTGAAAAGCAGCCCCGAAGCCCTCAGCGCTTCTCAGCGTGCGCCAGGGCAGGGCGCTCGCGTTTGCTCCGGGTGTTTGCAGGCCACAGCAACCCACGTTTTACCAACCTGGAAGTACTTCAGCAGCTCCTGCCTGTAGAAAAGCCTGCAGGCGTAATCATCAGCAATAATACCCAATCCTGACCAATTCTGAAATTGTATCAAATTGTAAATGTAGTCCTTAAAGAGATGCTAATAAAAAACCTCGGCAAATCCACCCAGTGCAGCCCGAGTGGAGTAACAACAGGCCACCTAATATTACTTGGGCCTGCAAAGGGCCTAATCATTTCTATCTTATAGAAAGGCCAACTCATTTTTCAAATTCCTGTCAATTAGACTCAAAAAGGACAGTATCTATCCGATTCACTTGCTGTCTTTGACAGCACTCCGTGGAATTTGCTTCATGAACTTCAATGAAGATGGATAATGACAGATCATACCCGGGTCTGAGGGGAAAAGCTCACATGAACTTCCCGCCCTGGGCTTCGCAAAGGGAACACAAGCACAGCTAAATACGCTCCATTTCATTATCCCTTTTTTCCTTCACAGATCCATTTGAGAAAAGCAGGGGAAAAATGCTTAATACACCAAGTTTATTTTAAAAAAGTGCAGTAGCAATATGATTTATTAAAAATCAAAACTCAAAATTCATCAAACTACAAAAACATATTTGCATATTTATAAAATTTCTATTCTTACGTAACAGATGTATTTGGAGTGTTACCCTCCAAATGGCCTAGCATAGTCCAATGCTATTTCCAAAACAAAGTTCATTGCTAGTACTTCTAAAAATGGTCAAACAGTATGCACAAAAAAAAAGTTTTTTTCCTAACATTAGCTCAACTTTCTTAATTAAACTTGCTTCAGTTGAGTTTGCATCCCATCAGGCATTAATTTCCCTCAAATTTTACATGAAATTTCTTTTCTGCATGGCATTTTCAGTGCCTTTTTTCAAGTAAATATTAGCAAGAGAACAATGTCAGGATTTGCACAAAACAATCAGCAACGCAACCTTAGGTTTAAATTTGATTAGGCTATAGAGAAATCAGCCTGTTTTTTTTTTTTTTCCTTTGCTTCTCATCTCCTTTCTTGAAGCAACATGCAAACGCCTGTATGAGTGTAGGAGGGAAATGAATCTGCTGGAAGACTAGTCTGTCACAGCTAGGTAAGAACAAATGCTGGCATTTAAGAGATAATTATTGAGTATCATCCCCCTGAGCTAGGGATGCAGAAGAACAAAAGCAATTTGTGCCACCCAGCAGCATTCCTCAGTGCACAACCATGCTGCCCACTGCAGAAAAACAGCAATGAAGTAAGTGCATGGAAGAGAGCGCACAGCAAGAGGCCTGCAACGTTCAACCTCTGTCACTAGAAAAGGAAAGCAAGAGAAGCCGCCTTAGACTTTTGCTGGAAAGATGAATGTCCTTCTGAGCAGGCATCACTGACACTTGTCATTCACTGGAAAGGAGACATGGAATGACAAATCCATCCAGTAAAGATGACAGAGACCTGGAAGGAGTTCACCTTGGACTAACTTTGTAATCATTAAACCCATTGATAACTGATAAATCCATCACTTACTACAGGGCAGGAAAAAAAGTCTTTTTTTTTAAATATCTCTGAAATTGGGGACCTTGTTTAGTGCTTGCTATGTAGGAAAACAGAAAACAACACAAATAGAGGTTTTATGAAAATATATAGCTATCAAGTTTAACTACACCAATTAAACAGAGAACGTGCTACGAGCTTGGTTGAAGACACCAGTATTCCAATATCATATGTCAAAACCACTCTGCAGCAAATATAAAAAAGGGTATTGTAGTATATGCAAAACCTAGCAAGTAAAGAAGAAATCAAAGGGGAAATCTTAAAGTTGTTCCTTTTCCAACATCATTACTTAAATTTCTGTTTCCTTATGTAGTACTCACCAGTAGCCAGTGGTGTAGAGATGATTTCCAATAGCAAGAGACTTGCCCTGCGATTCCTGGGCCGCGTTCCACGTATTTCCAGCTAGCGCCCGGGCGCTGCCCTCCTCCTCAGAGGAGCTCCGGGGCTCATTGCGTGGCCTTCCGCCCTTGTTTACCCCTCGCCTCAACTTCTCCTTTCCACTTCCCACTCCTCGTCATCCCAAGCCATTCAGTTCCTAAACAACTAATTTTATGCCAACACAAATCTCTATAGGTAGGGTTGTTTTGTGAGTCAATTTAGTATACTAAAATTAAGAAAATTATCACATTGAGTTCTCTTTCTGCCTTTTTAGTAAGTCAGATATGTTCCTGGAAAGGTCTTATGAGGGCTGATATCAGCAGAAGGCAAGAGACAGAAGCACAGACAAGAACAAGTGGAAACAAGAGGAAAGAAACCTCCATTTCAGCAGCAGGCAGCTTTTCATTCAGACCGTCACCTCGAGTGGAAACCACATTATAATGCTGATCCTAGCAGGTTTAAAACAGACCATGAGATACCCACAAAAATGCAAAGGCAAATGAAAATCCATAGCTAATAATACACTTTTCTAACAAAAAGTTGTCAATATAAAGAAAGTAGTTAAAGAAGTACATGTAGACCACAACATTAAAAGGATAGCGGGATATGGAAGGATGGGCAAAACAGGTCAGAGCATCTTGAGGGTTACCCATGGAGAAAATATACAGGCAGATAAATCTGAAAAAGGAAATGATCAGAGTGAAATAATGTTTAGGGATAGGCACATTCTGGTGTTTTTTCCAACAAAAGCTTGGATACACATCACTGTGTTTGGTATTGCTGCTAGGGAAAGTGCTGGCAAAGCATACGGAGGTGTAGGTACAGAGAAGCACTCCTCAGAGTGTCATCGTGGATCTATTGGAAGTAATGCAAAATTTTAACCTGTGCTTTGGAGACTTCAGATGTGCTCTAGCTGTGACATTGAAAAGAGTGTTTTACCATATGCAGAATTACAGAGTGCACTGCACAACTTCCCCCTGGACACCTATCCACAGCTACAGCAGAAAGGGATGCCGCAGGAAAGAGCGCACAGTTATTGTCAAGAGTAGGGGAAAATGAAGCTCAAAAAGTGCAACTCCAACATGGAATAACACACTACAGAAACAGGGAATCATAGAAGCCATACCTAGAAAAAGGTCACGTAAGAAATACCTGGATGATGTTATACAGAAGTTTTGCACCTATGCTGGCAGAGCAGCTTCCAGTGGGTAATGGGAAGCTTATTTTTCCTTCCTCAATCTCTCTCTGTCCTCTTGCCCTTGCAATATAATGTGTGCAACAAGAACAGCTTGTTTTATTACAGGAATTTTATTTTGGTATGGGTGTTGTTGTTAGCAGGCAAGGCACTAAAAAGCAGTAAAGTCAAGCAGAATGTCAAGATACTTTTAGCAGAGAAAACACATCAACTAGCTTACAGTATTAAAGATGAAAAATTGTCTCATCTAAGGCGGAATTGTTAATTTTATGGTATCTCTGCACTGTAGCTTCCAGAAGTGAGAGAAGACATGAGCTTTCTGGTCCTCCAATTATGAAAAGGCTTCAGTGTACCTGTTTTTTGGTCCGTATTTCCGGGATGCTCGTAGCCGACAATCTCCCTCAACACCCCTCCACCCACCCACAAAATACCCCCACACCTTTGCCACCCTGCAACTGCTCGACAGAGGAATTTTAAAGTGCAGCTTAAGAAACTGTTAAGAAAGGTCAGACACGTGAAGAAGTCACAACAGAAAGCGAGTCGCTTGTGCATCCACTGATCTGTGGTTAACTCCTCACAGCACGGTGCTGGCGCACAGAAAGTGGGAGGTAACTTGAGAGTAGCTTAGACCCAGAATAACGTTACATAAAACGCCTAACAAGATTATCTAGAGAAGCTCTGCATTTATTTCCTACATCTGCATTTTTTGTACAGCTTTACAGCTTTTAAAAGTCTGTTTGGGATTTTCAAAAGGTATTAAGAAAACCACAGACTAATTTCACTGAATTTTGAAATTTCCCTTAAGGATGGCTTTAGGCATTTCATTATTCTCTGTACTTAATATTTTGCAATATTATACATTCCCTCTTTTTGGAATGCTCAATTGCTTTTCAGAACTTACTCATTTGATAAAAAATAAATATCACTCTTCTAATACCTACTCCTTTTCAGAGTTTGGAACACTACAAACGTGTAAAGATCATGGAAAACAAAACTAAGCTAAGAAAAAAAAATAAACAGAATGACAGTAGGAAAGGAAGAAGTAGGAAAAAACTTATCTTTCATAATCAGTTTATTAACCTACCATGTTGTGCACTAATCATAAATGTAGATTTATTTAACAGTTTCGGGGAAGAAGCGTTTAAACTCTGAATGCTATACTTGTTTATACCGTACTTAAAGATATTAGTTATATCTCAGCTTTTCTGCGTTTGTTATGTTGCCTGGGGATAACTCCGTTTAATTTTAACTCTAATTAAAAACCATTTGGAAGTGGGAGCACATAAAGAATAACAGTACATTACATTGTGCAAAAGTGCTCCGTCTTCTCTGAGCATTTAAAAATCATTACATAAAACAAAGTAGATTAATATGACGAAATCACAGATTGGAGAACAACGTGACCATTAAACCTAATAGATTAGCTACTTGAGAAATTCTCTCAAATCTTGTGCAGAATAAAAATAGCAAAATACTATTCTGAGCAGCAAATGTTCTTCAAAGTTTGGGGAACACCTGGCACAGTTCACTCTTCAACACTGGTTCCAAAACACGCAGATGATGACTGAGAGCCAAAGCCTTCGGGGCCACCTCTCTCCTCCTTGCTCACGGCATGAAGTGTGCAGTGCAACCCCTGCCAGCCCCGGCTCGGGGTAACCCTGCTGCACCACCACTGCAATCAGATTTACACTCAGTTGGATTTGAACGCTGCAGTTGGGACCAGGCTCGGTAAGCAGTGCTGATTATTGCGTTGTACAGGATAACCACTAACTCCTACACACAGGAGCCTTTCGGGTTTACTGTAAAAGATACGTAACAATCAGAGCAGCAGCTGCACGGGGCCTCCCACTTTTTATTACTATATAAATTAACTCTAATCATCAACTGTCACATTTCAAAGCTGAGGTAGGTAAAATGCATAATGTAAAAGGAGCAGACAGATGTGGTTTCTGTAGCTCTACAAGCAGCAACTCCATTTCTCCTTTATGATAGAGTGGGGAAGCTTCTCTGTTTTGCAGAACACAGCTAAATCTTCTAAAACACTGGTTGTACCTGCTGCTGGCAGGAAGCTTAAAAGGAAGACAATAAGCAAACTAGAAATATTTAACTCCTTGCATATCATGAGGGTAGGTCTTATGAAATAACCAGTTCCTTTATGGAAAGCCAATAGAAATAGGAAATATTTTGAAAAAGAGAAACTTTTAGAAAGAGTTATCATGCAGCAAATACAAAGCTTTTTAATAGGGCTTCTATTCACAAATAAGGAGTTATTTACTGAAGAAGCTAAAAGCACATTCATGCTTTAATTCACTGTCTTTGGATTGTGTGAAAGGCTTACCTAGCTCCAGAGTCACAAGTACAAATTCTGCTAGATGCAAAAACTCACAATTTCAGTTTCAAGTGAGTCGCATAGAAAAATCAAATAACAGGAAATAATAAGAAATAATGAGGAAATAACAGGAAATAATATGAAACATAACAGGAAAGAAAAAGAACAAGTGTCCTACCCAAGCCATCAAGCTACTCCCAAGTAGTTATGAACACAAATGAAACTGGGACAAAAAACAAAGGCCAGGCCTTATACCACAGGCACCAATCCCCGAAGAAGAAGCTTCTAGGCTAGTTTTCCATGGAATATTTGGGAACTTGAAACTTGGGCAAGTACATTCCTGTTAGGGAACAGTCCCTTTGTCTGCCTTATAAATGCAGGATTTATAAGGCATACATTTAGAGGGTTTGTGGATGCTGTCCCTTCCCATGGACGCTGCTGCCACCCCCCTGGTACAGCCTGAGCAAGGTGCCCAGCAGGGAGTTAAACCTACAAAATTGCTCTCAACCTGCTCCCCCTTCTCAAAAGAAGCCCCTCCAGCTGCTTTCCTGATCTGCTACCAGCTCGGGATGGCCTTGAGGCCGCAGGGCATGAAGTGCCAGTGCCGCTGGCTGGGGCGCTCAACATGAGCGTTACATGAGCGTAGCTGGAGGAGAAAATCCCACCCACAGTCATAAAACTGAGTAATACTAGCCCTGGTATTCTATTCTTCTATGTATTTGTTCTTATTATGGCCTTTTTCTATCTCATATTTCTCTAAATTGCAGGTCTTTTCCATGAAATGCCAAGCTTTCCTGCAAAACACAAGGGAAAACTGTATCAATGCCTTACCCGCTCAGCAGCGCCCATTAAAACACAAGCCTCTGGCTGCTATTAAAGATCAGAGCTGGGCTTCACAGACGCAGCACTTCTCCTACCTGCATTGCTTACACAAGAACTCAGAGAAATGAGGAGCTTGTCCACATTATATATCAAAAGTACAAAAAAATCACTGTAAATAAAGCCCCTGGGACCACAAAACAAAGACAAGTATAAAAAATGACAGAGTATAAAGTGAAGCATTCCTCTTTCCTAAAAGAGATGGAGTCAAGCAGCAGCAACTCGGTGGCCTGGTGATCCTTCTGAAATCTTTCGCGAGGGCCAGGAATGGCATCCTGGGGGGTTTTGTTTTGTTTTTGTACTTCCAAATTACCACTGGAATTCCCTTATGCCAGTCCAAGCATTCACCGGGTAAACAGATGGGCCCAGGAGAGCGCAAGGCCTGCACGAAGCAGTCGGCTTCAGGTAACAAAAAAATGACTGGCGCCCATCATGCCCAAGCAGCACCAGGTCTCCTTATCTCAGAAGATTCTGCCTAAATATAAACAAATTACAAGAGCAGCTTGGGGCAAACATTTTACTTCATGAGAAATTAAAGCATAAAGTGATTCATCTGCACACGAAGTGGGTCTGCACTAGAACTGACATTTGGATACACGGCACGAGAGTCGTGAGAGCTCTAACAAATGCCATACATTGCATGCCTGCTTCTCCACGACCACAGTTTGCAATGTCATGGTATTTCATTAGCTCCAGGGATGCACAGAAATGAAAAACGACTGTGCTATTTGAATATTAAAATGTTCTTGTCTGAATTTTTCCATTTTCTAAGGAAGATATCTAAAATGTTTTGTGTAGACTATTACGTTAAATGCTTACTTATCAAATCTAAAAGGCATACATGAATTTAAAACCAGTGGCTTTATCACATTATTTTTTCTCTGCTGTTCCATAAATACATCATGCACAGGTGCTATCCTCTTCAGAAAGGCCACGGAGAGACATTATTCATGCCCTGTCCTCTTCCTTGACACCTGCGTAATTCACCAAAAGTTATTTCTACCACGCACCAATTTCTATTTCAAATATCTCTTTACGTACAGGACATGTATTCCTACAATTTTTCTCTGAAGCCTACTACCTCCAGAAATGTGCTACATAAGGATATAGAATTCACAAGTCTCGTTTTTAAAGTTAAAAACTGAAACAAACCTATTTCATACGAATGCTTAAAAGTTGAGACAATCTCACAAGATTCTGGACCAAGCTCAACAGCAGGAAAAAAACAGCACACTTAAGAAAACAACACTCTTCACCCAATTGTCAGTCATTTAAGTAATCAGTGTAGAACTACTAAATATTTTGATTGCTGATGCACATACAAAACCTGAATGGGAGATAAAGAAATGCTCAACTTTTACAAGGCTTCTCAAAAATATTATATTTAGACTTCTACTCAGTAAAGCATTTAAATTACTTGATATGCAATTTTGCTTTCTAGTATTTCATTTACAGAATGAAATACTTCTCACAGTTGCTTTATCCCTTCAATTTTTTGTTCGATAATTACCTCAGAACTCAAATTTTAATGTAAATCAAACAAATATTTTACCTCATGGAGATAAATGAATCCAAAATTTTACAGCCACCCTTCCTGGAAAGTATAATTTCCTTGTTCAATTTAACATCTGCCTGCTTTTGTGAGACTAGCAACTGTAAATAAAATTGTCACATTTTCACAAGAAGGTGAAACAAAGCAAGGAGAGTTTGTGATAGAGCCAAAGCCATACTAAGACAGCACTTAGTTTGCTATAGAAATCTAATAGATGATTTTGCAAGTAGAATAATCCAATCTCTATCCCTAAAGCAAACCAGCTTTGAAAATCAGAGCGAGGCTCCGTTCCCTCCAGAACTGTTTCCAGAACATCCTCCAAGGATTTGCAACACGAGACTTGTGATACGGGTTTTGTTGTCAGCCGTGCTCTGCTGTCCTCCTCGTTTCACATGCAGACATGTAAACAAGGCCCAGACACACTCAGCTGTGCAAATACTGCTGCAACTTGGGAAAGTCCAGCACTTCCCTAAAAACAGGAGGTTTGTCGGGCACTAGGCAAAACTGCTTTACAGATGCTAAATAAAACTGGACTACAGGCACAAACACTGCTATAAGACTAATATTCTACTATAAAAAGTGTCTGGCTGTGTAAAACAGCATAACATACAATGTGTTAT
>JAUBOD010000386.1:4469032-4485098 GCA_032353885.1 Nothura maculosa | reverse complement strand
ATGTCCAGAAAACAGAAGCTTGTCTATCTTGCTCCTAATACAGATAGTGTCAACCTAAGAAAGCCCTCACAGGGACTTCATGTTCATGGTGTGTGTGCGCGTGCATGTGTGTAAGTACTGACAGACCTTTTTTTAAAGAAATACTTGGAACTCATATATCTTAAAATATAGCTTCCTATTTACACCTTTCACACATGAACTCAGAGAATGTTGCGTTTTTATTTAATTTTCAAAAATCTACATAAAAGTTGCTCAAGGCTGTCATTTTAAAGCAAAATCTACATAAAGTCTTACTTGAGGCCACCACCTAATACAGAAACAAAACAGCCTCGGAAAACATTCCCTGGGACTGTATTTCCTATTTTGAATATATTCAAACATTAAGTAAATGCAGTGACCATGTGATAGAGGACAGTATATGAAAGCCACATGTAAGAGCACCATAAGTAACATACTTTCTAATAAAAAGCAGACCAAGAACACAATGTTAGAATATTTCTTCCTAAGTATAGAAAAATCCTTTTCCTGTCCAGGACTTAGTAAATATTTCATTTTGCAATTCAAGGACATCATTTTCTATTTCAATACTCTGTTTAGTCTGAAAAAAATAAGAGGGCAAAGAAGAATGGATAGTCACACAAATAGTCTTAAATCAAAACACAGCTGTAAATCTAATTTGAAGTCCTCTGAACTTGACATTACAAGCCTAAATAGCATTAAGTGCACTTATGCCTGCAATGGCAATTATTTTGCCCTCTTACACTCCAAAACAAAGCTCATTTTTCACATCCATTAAACAATAATGTATCACCTGGTGTCTCATTAGCCAGGCAAGGACTAAACCCTCAAAGGGTTCACTGGTATGAGAAATATACCAAATAATCCACCACTTCCCCATGAATAAGTTTATAAATCAAAATCCAGACTCAATGCCAGACAACTGAATTTCTCTTTTGAGGAACCAAGTACAGCACGTACGCTGTTTTTCTCCACAGAATTAGGATTTTCTTTAAAATCTTTCTTCAAGTGACCAAAAAGACTTATTTGGTTTACTACTCTCATTGTTTTCCCACGTTTGATGCTTTTGTCAGGCACGCTTCCATTCTGCCAAAGCATTCAAAGCTTCTCACTAGAAGACAGAAGATCCTAATAGGATTTTGTTGAAAGGATGAGAACAGACTGAAGGCTACATGACTTACAAGCAACGGTTCCTCAATCACATTCAGTAATTTTGGGAGATTCGCATTTTCTCATGTACACTAGTTAAAATTCTAAGCACTGCATTTTGTCTGCATTGCAAAACACTGGATTGCAAAACATTGTTAATGTCCTCTGTGCCCCAAATACATGTTCCAACCACCTACCAACTCATTTGAAACATGCAGAAGATACTGGGAGTGGAAGGGGAATTGAAGTACCCAGGCCAGGGTGAAAAGAGCTTCAAATTAAGTCTGTCATAACTGTGATAAAGGGCTTCTATCAGCATCAAAATCCTCAGAGATGCAAGTACCGAGTACTCACAGCATGCTAAGATGCACCTTGCTCAGTATCCTCCAAGAGTGAACACTTGCCATGCAAGGCTGCCCTGTGCTAGATTAAGGTCCCAGGTTGGCAACAATATTTTGGCATTTAGCTGCTACTGATTGTATTGGGTCTAAATGTCTAATCTTTGTAGGACTTAAAATAGTTCATCTCCCTTTTCTCTCCCCTTTCTGGAAACATACACACGTTATGTTTCCCAACACTATCCACCTCAATAACACTTAAAATGTCCAGAAGACTGAGTTCACAGTCTGCTGTTCTGAAACTTCTCAAATCTAGCAGGATATTAAGAAAAATAAAAGAGAACAACTGGTTAGATGGAGCTACAGGAACTGAAGGACCTAGTCTCCTTCTGTTGGCTTTCAAGCAGGAGCTTGCTCCAACTCCAGTCTCCATCGTCACTGCCAACAGCACCAGTTCATAAAGCAGAATATTCACAGAAAAGCAGGACAGTTTATACAATTTTTAAGTAGAGGAATCAAAATAAAAAAATCATTAGAGATTTTTAAGGTGGAAAGTTGAATAACTGCAATTACAAGTTACGTGATGTTTTATTACTTTTCCATGGATTAATGTCTGTTCAAAGTTAAGGACTTCAGTTCTTTCTTCAGTTCTTAATGGTCTGCTTGAAAAACTGGGCACACCGCTCTTATCAAAAACCTCTCAAGGTTTTTGAAGCCAAGTGAACAGCAAAATCAACCTTTTATCTATAAAAAACACTTTGGAATTCTTAAAGTTGCACTTCTATTTCAGGGAAAGCCAAAGTGAAGTGCAGATGAAGGCCAAGCGGGGGCTGCAGGGAAAGATGTTACAACCAAACCAGTATGAGAACACACTTGAATTTGTTAAAAAGCAATATGAAAATATATAGCTTAAAAAGCCATAATCTGCATACTTTCCGTGCAAATCCTACACTGAAGTCATCTCTGCTTTTTACATGACATTGTAGTACTCTTGCTGAAATTAGCTAAAACGGTCTACTCTTTCAAAACAACAAAGCATCATTCCTTATGTTTTGACCTACTCTGCACTCAGATGCTTGTAGCATGGCCAGCCCTGTCCAGCTGCTCCGACACCATGCCAAGGAGCCCAATTCCTCAGCCGTTCCATGCTTAGGAAAGGATCTCTGGAGACTTAAGGAGCATTGCAGAAATATCGCTGTGTCCTCCAGCCATTGCGACATAAAACATCCATCTTTGCTGCTTTTGTCTCTCTTGGAGGGCAGTGAAGATGCTTTAGATTTGATTTTTGGTTGATACACTACTCTTCTAATTTGCTCTCTAAAAAAAAGGGGGGAGGATGGATTAACCTAGGAGCAGCCTATGAAAGCAGAGGTCAGGGGATACCTCAGGAGATCCGCAATCAGCAAAGTTACCTTCCTGGTTTTGGCAGGAATCTGTTGTGTGACCTTAAGCAAGTCAATTCATGCAGTATCCCCTTGCTTTACTTGGAGCCTACACCTATCCTGGGCACAACCATGATGCTAACCCTATGACAAACAGCATATGACACACAGTAAATAGCCAAGATCTCCCTGGCTGTCTATTTCTTATCATTTCTTGCTGCCAATGGACACTGATTGTGGTTTTGGACTCCACTGTACGAAACGCTGCCCAATGAAAAAAAACAAGTCTGCTGGAATCTCTAGGCAATATTGAAATACAAATAATTACTAACAGGATACAGAGCTTGGCTTACACAATACATGAAAAAAGGGGAAAAAAAAGAAAAAAAAAAAACTTGAGGACTTAAAATAGTAACTCCATATGTCACTCTGCTGACTATGGATATACAAAGGGAAAAAATAATGTGGTTACAAAAACTGAGAAAATAAACAGAACCAGAAATACTTCATCCGCTCCTAAAGAGATAGGATTGAAAGGTATTGACCTTTTAAAATATATTTTTTCTGAAGTGATATTGAGTCTGGTTTACACAGAACTTAGCTGTTTTGCAGAAACATGTAATAGGAACCTGATGCTGAGGGATATTTTTAGAAAGAGTTTCTTTCCGAATACAGTCAGTGCCTGTCTGTCAAATATTTTAGCAATAATTCTGAGGAAATACTGAAGTCCTTAGGGGGGGAAAAAAAAAGCTTTAAAGAGAAAATGAGAATTAAAGTGAACGATAAGACTCACATCCCAAGAAAACTTCTTCATAAAAACAAACCCTAGTCTTCAGGAATAAGAGTATTTGCACCTTGAAGCAATCGCATATCACACTTGCAATGTGATATGAGCAGTAGGAGCCCATACAGACCAAGGCAGTTCCCTTCTGCCAACATTTGGGCCCACTGAAGTTTCTGGCGTGCCCGTGGCTGAGGTGCCACCTTCCGCTCCTCCTCCTCCCAGGCGGCGCCTGCGGCCTGCGCGGCGCTCGCGAAGGAGCCAGGCCGAGTGCCACAGACACGCGGGGCAGGACATGAGCTCAGGCAAGGAAAGAGGGAAATGGCCGCTCCGAAAATGTGTAAGGACACCTGCAACGTACCTACAAACGTGTAGGAGCACCTCGAACGTACCTACAAACGTGTAGGAGCACCTACAGCAGAGAGATGCAGGAAAAGGTCAGATCCCGCCGCCGCTCTTGGGACACGCTGCAGAACCGACTCCTCCCTGACACTACCATGACTTCCGAGCAATAATGTTATTAGGAACTACTGAATGAGTGTTCTGCAGAAAAGGAATGTGAACGACCAAATAACCCAAGCTTTAAAGGAAAGCAGCAGACATCTGCAAAACCTACTCGTATTATTTGTAAGTCAATACTTGCTCTACATTATCATTTAGCTGACTGGTTGAAGAAACAATTCAAAACAGCTAAAATACTTAGCACATTTGAGCATTTTACTCGAACTCCACAGAATTTTACTGGCAAAATGTTTCCAAAACTTTTGCACCCTTTTTAGCCCAAAATGCTGTTACTTCCTCAGGTTGATTTTCACAAGTTTAGAAAGTCCTTTAGGTAGCTATCTGTTTGGCTCATTCTTTTCAAGAAATGATTCATTCTGTTACAAGTAGGTCCAAGACAAGTTAACGAAACTAAAATCTACCATTTCACCCTATCCATTCGATTATAATTATGCAAGTCAAAATAGGTATGGTCACCTGTAGAAATGTGAACTGGATTTACAGAGCAAATGGTACCGTTACCATCGTAATGGCAACAAGATGGTCTCACTTGGTCCCTTTTTTCCCATCTTGATTTTGTTATACAGCAGTTCTCTGATTCTAATGTATCAATCAAAAACGTCATGTTGATGTTGTATGGCAGTTGTTGCTATTTAACATAGCATTTGTTTACTGTGGGGTTGCAAGATTAGTTTAATAGAACTGAAAAATTATTGGGCAGAATGACAAATTGATGGAGGAAAGAGGTGGCAGGTGCTCCCCCGTATTACAGTGCCTAATTATTGCTAATAAAATGCACTTATGACTTGATCATTTTCTCACCTGGCAAAGTAGGAATAAAAACTTGCTTATATTGTCAAGCTATTTTTTTTTTTTGGTGTCTTGTATCTTGAATACAGATATTAGACATTTCACAGTGTAACATTTTCCAATTTTCCAGAAAAGCAAGTCTCTTCAAGTCAATTTTTGAGATTAAAATTCCTTATTTAAAGGACTGTACAAATTTGTATATGTTCACAGTGTGTCTAGGTTGATCAAACAAACTCCAAAGAAACACAGAATTAATTAATTACAGAGTACTCCTTTGAAAGCTGAATCCTGACTGGGATATTTAAGATGACATACAGACTTCTGAATTGAAAAAGATTAATGTTTCAACACCGGAGGAGGACCAGAAATTAAATAATCAGCTTAGTCAGGAGTAGAGTTCATTGACCATCCATGCTGCGAAGGACCAAAACACCTCCCTCTAAAACTGAGTCTTGGATGACAGCTTTTCTTACTTTACAGCCCCTTCCACAAATGAGGCTTGGCCTCTGTGAAGTGAATGGATCAGTCTCCATCGCTGCTGTCCAGGGGTCTTTTAGTGCACAGCACCTCTAGGTCAAGGACAGCAGCGGCAAAAAACAGGGGCTTGCGCTCAAGGTGCAATGAATCTTGTAGAAGATTGCCATGACAGACATGCTGATACAGCTGTCCAGGAAAGCAGCCTGATAATAAGTTCATACAAATAAATAAACTGTTTTTTCCCTCCCTTTTTCCTAGTCAACAATCCTACCTAAGCATTTGATAAATACTTGGATGCTCCAGCAGCGCAGACTGTAGCCAGGGGACCTTTCCTCCTGCTCAACAGAGAAACAACAGCAGAGACTGACTACACCTGAGAGGCTCATTAAATGAGAGGATGTCGTAATTCAAGAGTTTTAATGATCCTACCAGCCTAATAAAGAAAGAAACAACACTTTTTCTTCTACAAATGTTTTCAGTGCAGCACTGAATGGCTCATTTTTGTTCCTTTCAGCACTGCTTCTTTCTCCAACAAAAGCAAATTCTGAGTGACAGAAAAGTACATTTCTCTATCTGCCCTGCAGCTCACACTGTGACTGTGCAATCAATGGCAAAGTCTTAAATGGGGGGGAAAGAGAGATACAAGAACAGGAGAGTGAATAATGAATGCCATACAAAAATATATGTCCTTGTATAGCCTCAAGCTTCAAAACAAGAAAAGTAAGGGCTGTGAGCAAATGCAAACATTCAAGAGGCAGACAGTCACTTCTTACCAAGATTTTTTTATCTTGCTTCTTTTCTGCATCCTTGGCAACTGTCTGTGTGCCATCGCTACTATTGTATTAAATGACATGATATTGAGTAAACTGGGTCAACACAATAAAAATGACCACAAGCACTGCCTTGATCATAAGGTATGCAAAAATATGCATCATGAAAATAAAAACTTCATATTATTTGCTTCTGGACCTTATACGGGGGTGACACACATAAACTTTGTAAATTATTTCAACTTTAATTCACTCACTTTTGCTTTATCTAATAGTGGAAAAGAGCAGCATAATTTCAATTGTATTTGGATTTTAATTACCTCTCATCTGTATTAAGAGTTGCATCCCCTTAATTAAGACAAGTTGAGGCAGCTTTATACCCCTATGTAGTGACTTACTTACCTATGTAAGTCACTCAATCCACGTTAGGTTAACTTATGTGCAATTCTGTACACCAAAGCAAAAATGGAGCATTTATGTAGAGAACATGGAAAGTCCCTGTGTGTATAGGCTTCCACTTAAACCTGTTTTTGAATGAAGTTAGTACCTTAAAAGAGTTTGGAATCTTGGATTCAGAGAGTTTGGTGTCCATGCACAAAGAGAAGTCGGGGGAAACATGCAGGCAGGAATGATAGAGCCGAGCGGCAAGGACAGCAAGGAACAGGTTCTGATACTGAGGAGAGCTGCAAACACAGCAGTAGTTCTCAAAAAAACCATACATGAACTGGCTCCCAAAGGAGAGGCTAGAAAGCAACACCAGACATTTGCACTTAAGAAGTCTGCGAGTAATTATAAACTCTCGTTCAGGATATTACACTCCCCATATTAAAGAGACTACCAAAATATATTGGAATAGCAACATTGAAGCTGAAGAGTATTTAGGAAAGTGAAATTAAAGGAAAGCTAGTTAGATACTGACATGCAATAATGTCTTATCAAGTAGAAATACAGTTACTTGAATAAAGCAGAAATAACTTGGGTTAGACTCAGTGAAATGATAGTTTTAAAAGGTTATATTTATAGTACTATTAAGCATTCCCAATGTTTGAGCTGAGAGATGAATGGATGTTAACCGAACAATAAATTTCATCATCTTTGGAAGATAATCTTCACAAATACAGATCAAAAAGCCAAGTGCTACTAACACAAATAGTCCTGAGTTTGATAGCTAAAAACTATGTCTTTAGCAATTATGCAATGTTATTTAAATTCTGGCTTTGGAAGGACTTCACAGAAGAGTAGGCCAAAGAAAATAACCTAGTATTAAAGGAAATCAACTCCTGAAACACTCAGGTTAAAGGGAAAGATAAAGCATTAAGACAGGAACCTGGATCTGAAGGAAGTTTCACATTTTAACTTAAAAGTGCAAAAGCTACACAGGCTGTGTATGTGGAAGGAAAAAGTAGGTCTTCCCAAATGAACTATGGAAATAAAGACTTCTCCAAAGTTACCAGGATTACATAAGAGGTCATCAGAAATGCTGTAGGAAGACATAAGAAATTTACGTCCCGGAACAAGTGTTCGCTTAAAATGAGAACTGCTAAAACATACAAACAAACACAAAACAACAACAAAACACAAGCTAAGATGGGTTTTTAGCAGGGAAGTTGGAACAAAAAGCAGAAATTTGTCACTTTTTTTTTTCAACTCTATAAAGAAAGAAGAGTAAGAGAGCTATGCATGTAGGGCAGTCAGGCAGTGATCAAGGAGCAGAAGGTGATGAGCCAAACAAGTGTTTTCTCTCTTTTTTTCAGAAAATGGAACAGTGAATATCAGAGTCACAGCAAGAAAAGTAACGAGACAGAGTGAAGCGATATGCAAATCACCATATTCTATGTAAAAGAATTCAGAGAACATGCTATGCTCCATTGATAACCCAGACAACAGGAAAAAAGTGACATAGTAAAGACTGATACTAACTACATGTTACCATGCAGATATGAAACAGCAAATAATTGCTTGTGTAAAAAAAATGAAGATTTAGATTAATACAGAGTGTAAGTTTGCTCTAAATATCATTTTTAAAAGCTTCAGAATGCATTTAGAAGAGAGAGATTGAATAGGAAGTAAATAGACTGTATTACAGATACAGAGATATAAAAATGATAGTGATGTATGGGAGGAAGTAAAAATAAAGAATATGTTCCTCTTAATTCAAGTAACCCAGACAGTAATGATATTTGCCTTCCTTCTTTGCTGAGACATCGTCACGTCTTTCAGCTGATGATATCCAACTAAAGATAAGCAGGACTCTTCTAGTTAAGAGACCTTTCGGTTTACAGCTTTATAAGCCTTTAAGAAAAGCAGACATGGACAAAACCACTAAAGTAATCTCTCTTTTATTTAATATTTCTACATGCAGATGGACTACAAAATGGGAAAAAAAGAGAGAGGAAAAAAAGCAAGGCTACAAGACGACAGGCTTTTGGTTTTATATCTATACACAAAATTTGAAGTGCTCCGTATTTTACCGATAACTGGATGGCTGATACAGAACAAGAGTCTAAACAGAGCTGAAACTAAGGCAACCAAACACTCCAAATGGTCCTAACTTATATGTCTAAAGAAGAAATGGGACCATGAGAGGAGAATCTGATCTCCTGCCAATACTTCTCCCATGCTTAGTCATCAAGTGAGGTGAGCTAATGATGATTATGTCAAAGAGAGAAATCCATTACATTTAGGTGACATGCGTTATTACCACCATTAAAACTACCAAAGAACTGCCTTTTTTGTTGTTCTTGTTGTTCAATACATATTTGCAAATTAAAAGGTGTATTGTAAAAATCACATCTTTGGCAAACACCTACAGAGATCTCAAACCTTTTTTCTGGCTCAAACTTAGCAAAACTGTACCTCGTGCAAATTACAACAGACTTCCAAGGCAAAATGACCTCTTAAAAGACAAAGCCCTCTGTTAAGAATGAGAGAAAATTCTGAAGAATATCACCTCTGAGTTTTGTTTAGACAATTGTATTTTAACTATAGGCACTTTTGTAATTTCTTTTTTTCCACACATAAGTCATCAGAAAGCTATTGTAAAGTGCTGACCATATATTTTATAGGCTGCTTCAATGATTTCATCTCAAATTAGTACACTTCCAAAAAGGAAAATTACTAATCCCAGATGGCACACAAAAGAACTCTAATTTATTGGAAGAACTTCTATGAAAACAAAATTGATTTAAACAGATATTGAAATTAGCATCACTAGAAACAGCTGTTTAAATCCACTATTACTCAGAAGAAAAAATACAAACAGACAAAATATTTCCTCAGATTACTAAGTGATTTACAATGCATGTATGCTATATAAACCAAAATATGGACTACAGAAAGACTAGAGAAAGTGATGGAACTGGTAAATTACCTCAAAACCAACTATTTAAAAAGTCAGTGTTCTGACAGGGTAAATAATGTGAGGTGGGAAAAGGTTCAAGAAGGTGACAGTTATTCAAACTTACACTTTTTCAATAAGAGATAAGAATATATTCTTGGCAATATATATCCTTAAGATCTGGAAAAAAGAGTCGAGTGAGCTTAATCTTTGTTAATCAGGTTTTTATTTGAATTGTATGAAAATAGTAAAATTTGGCTTTTAAAAAACATTCAATAGTGATAAAGCTGTGTATCCATAAACATTTGGCCAAGAGAACTATTCTGAATCAAACTGTTCAATATATATGAAAGGAACACTAATTCATACATCAACAGATACACGATTAAGGAAAAAAAAAGAAAAAAAAAAAAAAACCATAGTCCCTCAAGCAGAAAATTACGTTAACATTTTGCACCGAAAACTTCACCAAAAAGTATTTCTCGTTAGAAACTCATTCTGGGGATTTAGCAATTGCAGTAAGCACGCTGATAAGGTTTTATGCAAGGGATGAAAGTTAAGAAGCACCTTTCCAGGATTAAATCAAGTCACTGAAATTTACAGTTGTGAGGACATGTTAAAAAGCAAGGGCTAACATCTGAAAGTCCTCAGAAAAGCTGGAGCCAGAGGGCAAGGAGAGACGCGTTCGATCTCCGGGTAGCTTGCTTGAGTAGGAAAGACAAGCCGCAGCGTGTGAGAAGGGTGGACACGGGAGCTGCCCGTGGGGCGCCCAGGGCAGCGGCCTGCGCCACAGCACCAAGGCCCACAAGACGCAGCGGGGCCTCCCGCACAGTCACCTCCTGCCCGGCCTGCCACGGGCCTGCCCAGGGACACCCCGGCCTGAGCGCCCTGGGGGCCCAGGGCAAGGGAGGCCCAGTGGCCAGAGAGCCACACCAAGGAGGAGGGTCCCCATCTATGGGGGGCAGGCAGTGGCCAAGGCCTCACCCGCAGTAGCTGTGGTCAAACACTGGGTTGTCCTCACTACTGGGGCAACCTGCCCCTGCTCTCTCCAACCACAATCTCACCTTTTCCCCAAACCTAGTGGTGTTACAGCATCTTCTCTCCACTGTATTATTTCAGTATACATAGGTGACCTTCTGTGTGCAGGGGGTTGGGCTAGATGACCTCTGGAGGTCCCTTCCAACCTTAAGCGTTCTATGATTGACTCTATCTACTTTCCTAGGCAATCCCCTGTCATGGCTTTGCAAGTGGTTCTGTGGAGCTGCTCGTTTTGATATAGTCTCGCTGCGGATGAAACTTACCCCAAGCTGACAGCCAAAGCGAAACACAGAGAGCATTAAGTCCTTTTAAGTCTTATTTTTGAATATTTCATTTGCTCAATGCTGTTTCACGCTTAATTGCAGAAATGTAGCAATAACAGCAGCCATCGTCTAAAACAGTAAGCCATTAAATATTCATGTCCCCTCAAAATTACATTTGGCTTCCTCAAAATCATTTTAAAATGTTATTTTTTAGTCTTGGTACTGCAAGGCACAGCCACTAAGAGCTTAGGAAAAAAAAGGTAATTATAAATAATGCTAATTTTGTTCTCATCTCTACATTACCTCACACAGAAGAGCCAGCAATTACAGCACTTACTGTACAGTAACAATGAATGCAAAATACAGCACAATGTTGTAGATTGTGTTAACCAAAATATCATTTAATCATGAAGATTTTCTTGGCTGCAAAACTGGTCTACTACTAAAAGACTGGTCTACTACTAAAGCTTCAAGATATGATAGCAAAGATTACAGGCCTTCCAGGCATGACTGGATACCAGAACTCTGTACTATAAACCCACATAAGCAGCTTGAGTGATCTCTGTAACAGGCCAGCTGCCTTGGCAAAACAGGGAATAAAAACAGATGTTCTGCGCAAAAAGAGTCCTTTACTGCAAAGCAAAAACTAAATCCATCTCAACTCTTCTAAAATAGTTAGGTTTCTACAGGTAGGCTTCTTCAGCCCTTTGTGTGTCTTGTACAAGATCCAGATCTTTCAGAATCCAAGATCACACACCCACATACGCGTACGTGCGGATGCCTCCTAAAAGACAGAATTTGATAAAAAATAAACACACTAGAAATAATACAGTAAACGCACATATACACATCAAAAATCACTCCATTTCTGAACTTTGTTAGCCATAAGTCTGAACCATCAGCAAGAAATTAACTGAAAGTTCTGCAATCAAAAGATTGTGATTTAAATGGATTCTTCCCTTGGTATATGGGTGATGCATTCTAGGACAAACCTTTTAATTTATTTTGCTATCGCAACTTTTCAAAACACTTCTAGGTTGTGAAATAGGTTGTTTTTTTTTTTCCCCTCGGCTAAGAATAAACACGCTGTCAGTCATCAAGAAAATCATTACACAGCAATTTCTGGTCCCTCATAATTCCTTTCCACCAAAGAACTGAAGCTCTCAAACCCACTTGCACTAGTGCAAAGGTACTTTATTACAATTAAAGGTGCTGTTTATGTAAACTTACATGGTATTAACATATGAGTGTAAAATATTCAGAGCTCCTCTACAAAGCAATTGTGCAGACAAGGCTTATCTAGATTTGTGCCAGTCTCCTCACTCCAAAGTAACCAACATCAGAAACCAACCAGCAGACTGCAAAAACAAAACCGCCAAGCTGTCTTCTATATTCTGTAAACAGGGGAAAATTGCACAGCATACCGTGCGGAAGATGACACGGAAGGCAGGCAGGCAAAAAGATGCCAAAACAGGCATAACTTGAAAGATAACTGTACTATTATTTTACAATATATACATGCACACATTCACACACATATAAAAATGAAATAAACATTGCAAAAGAAAAATTACCCCATTACTTCACTAAAAACATTTTAGATATCTTGGAAACACTACTTTTTTCAGGCTATCAATTTCCAACTAAAAAATTAACTCTCAAAACAACTGTCTTTCCTGAAAACTTTTTTGTTTGTTTCCCCCACAAACTGTATTACCATCAGGAAAGCTCCCATCATGGACAAGAGATTTTTAAAACCTTGTTACCTGCTGGTTCTTTTCAAAAGCAAAAGTTACAGGGAAAGATCCCAAGATGTTCCTGCATTAACTCCACTCTTTGCCTACCTTGTTACATCATTTACACATGTACCACTGTTTACTCATGTACAACGTGGACAAAAAATCACAAATAAAGCTACAGTGAGCAAATAAATATTTTGCATTTTCATTTACTTAATCCAGGAGTAATATCTGAAGTCTATTTCCTGTTCTTACTTCTAACCATAAAATATTAATAGTTTAAAAGTAGAAAACTCAACAAAGATACTAAGAAAACTAGCTTGGCGGGGAGGTTTTATTCAGAATTAATCACAACTAGGGGCCATGAGAAAACAGAACAGAGGTAGAACATTCCTGGGGCAATGAAAGGAGATTTTTTTATGGTGATGCATCTGCCTGCTGAAAGTGAAGATATTAATAAAAAGGCTGCTGAATATCTTGCTATTTTGATATTTTAGATTACATAGAGCTTGACAGAGAATACAGCATGCTACAATAGACGCTGCTCTATAAAAACTCCATTGTAAATCTTCTCAACTAACACTTGTCCTGCGGGGAAAAATTTCATTCTCCAAAGAACTTAATTAACGGCAAGTTTAACACAGGGTTTCTAAAGCACTGTCGGTTTTCATGCACATTAGCAAAAGCAAAATAATAAAGATAAAAAAAAGCAGCAGTGGGAATTTAATCTATTTTCACACACAAAAACGTGTAATACCTCCCTCGTTCTTCCTTGGGGATGAGAACACACAGCTCAGCTGAACCTCCACCACCCAGCGCTAACCCCGCGCTCCGCAGGGTGGTATCGGATACACGACGGGTTCTTTCCTAAGCGCCCGAGCTTCTCTTCGGATGCCGAAGGAGTTATTTCTGGAATTAAGAAAATTTTGCAAATCTCTTCCCATGACCCTTCTGACATCCAAACTTTGATGAATGGCTCCCACACAAGATTGCTCATTCCAAGAAGGAAATTTCATGTTCCTTTTTCTCGGTGGCAGATAAGCTATGGACTGCCCACAGCAATGATTTAACACATTTTCCAAGCACACTGGCACATCAACCATTCGCTCCAAATTCAAAAGAGCCTGACCTTTATTTTATTTTTTTTCCTGGCGTGACCCTTTGCTTCTCAATAAAACAATGGACCTTTGTCAAAATAAACCTCTAGGACCTGCTCTACACCACAGCTCCTCAGTGTCACAGGCTCCGGAGGTTGTTCCTAGAATTGCAGAGTCAGGAACAGAAACTGTGCCCAGGGAAGGTGGGGTGAGAAATCAAGCACTGCAAAGCGAGCAGATGTCCAAGTCACTGCCAGGGGCAAGAAGCCCAGGCTGTTAATTTGCCCTGGCCCTGTCCATGTGTATCTTGATACTGTTTTTAGCAGATGATCACATCCTACTCTGACTTGGTAAAAAAAAAAAAATGCTCCCCCACCACATACCTTGGTTTACTAATTATTGAGTAGGTTGTTTCCTTCTCGACACTCAAAGCACCACCTGAGGCCTTACACACGATCCCTATCCCGGTGTTCCTGCTGAGGCAGAACCCTCGCTTTCCTGCTGCACTGCTCCATGTGGCTCGGCATTAAATCACCCTAGCTGCTTTATGAACCACAAAAACACACCCACAGGGAAGCACCCCAGGTCTGAGATGAAGGACTTGAAGCACAGAAAGGCAATACTATTTAAGAGTTGTGGAGCATATTTTCCAGGCTAGGATTTTATATAATAATTAATTGAAAGGGTTTATTTTATATTTACTTGACAGAGCATTAGACTGAACTCAATTGCACCCAACGGCGCACTGCACTTTGCAAGTCAAATTCCAGATTCTCAAGTTGACGCAAAAGAAAAAGCACAGTTAGCAGCCACCTATAGAAATTCTGATTTTAAGTGAATCATCAAAAGAAACTTGGAAAAGATAGGAACAGAATCCAGCTCCCAGTGCAACATTGAGCTGTACTCTATAATTAAATTCCAAAATAAAGTCAATGATATGGCTGCTAGTCCCGAGCTACTCAAATATACACTGCGATGAAAAATGTAGGTCATCAAGCTAAAAATACAAGAATTACAGATGAAGGGTTAAAATGTTACCACTAAAGGAAAAAAACAGAAACAAAACACTCCTTCCCTCACCCTCCAAAGAACCCTCCCATTCTGTATATCAAAAGAAACATTCTCAAAGGAATTTTACTCCTCCATGCAATAGTTGGTCAAACAGCAACCTATTGATGGAGAAAGGAAAATAGACAGTATTTTAAGCTCTACTGATACCATGTGTGGCACAATTTAATAAGCCAAAAGTGGACTGAGAGGAATACTCGGATAAGAAGATGCAAAGCTGCTAGGAATTTTGGCAAGCAAGTGCAATGCTCCTGAAACGCACACACAGCACGGGAAATGACAGGCATTTAGGACACTTGCAGCTGAGACCCAACTTCATCAAGATAAAAATACCATCTTTGTAGGACAGTGTAAAACACCTAAGCTTGGAGTGTTCTAGATTTAGCTCTTGCACATGTTTAAAGGAAAGAAAACATCAAAAGTGAGTAAAATCCTACGGCTGAGTCAGTGCAACGTTTCTCAGCTGTGTCACCGTCCTGGTCTTGCCGTCTAAGAGCATCAACAAAAGCTCTGTGCTGTAATGGGTTTCAAAAGCAATAACAAGTAATAGAAAGCTTTATTATTTCATTCATTTCCCAGATTTCATATAGAACTTTTAGTAAATGTAACTATGACAAAAATCTTCTATAATATTTTCAGTGAATCTGTGATTTTTGGAATGTATCCTTACATCCATCACAAGATATAAGAGAATTCTCAAAAATAACAGGAAAAATATATATTAGAGTGAGAATATGCAGCTGATTTGGAGTTGTACATATTTTATTATACAGATAAAAACTATAAAATATTTTAAATCTCAGAGCGTAGAATCTACTTAAAACAATGTTATTAGCAGAAATCCATTTAAATCTCTCTTTGTTAAATAAGGAAGTTGACTAATCATCATAAAAACTAGCATGGGAAGCATCCACTTCTCCATCTCTTGATGCTTTCAGTGATGGGTTGAGATCCTTCTGGCCAAACATTTAAGTTAAGCACAAAATGCATCTTGTCAGGTAAGTCAGTACGTTCATTTTTAGGAGAATCGAATGAAATACAGAGAGTTGTTTTATGCAAAAGAGGTCAGATTAGATGATTTAATGCACCTTTCTGGACATAAAAAAAAAAGTATGAAAGACTGATCCTACGGAAATCATGTAATAAACAAATCATTAGGACTAATTAAGCCAAATTCACACTCAAGGATCTCAACATCTTTCCCTGTTCTCTTTGCTTCCCTCTGGTGGCAGTACCACATGGGAGAACAGCAAAATGAATCTGCTCATCCTCCTTCCTTCTCCTCACAGAATCACAGG
>JAUBOD010000386.1:4440288-4458941 GCA_032353885.1 Nothura maculosa | reverse complement strand
AACACAACAAAGAGAGAGAGAGAGAGAGAGAGAGAGAGAGAGAGAGAGAGAGAGAGAGAGAGAGAGAGAGAATTTGTCTAGGTTATTCCTCCCAGTGAAGTGCAAATCAGAAAGAATTCTTGAAAAACAATTTAAAGCATATGTGAGAAAAAAAGTTGGAGGAAAAAATGGGAAGATACCACATCAGAATACATATATCCAAGATATTTTAGCTATAACAACCATGACTCCAGAGGTAGCCTTCATTTCACAGTACAAAGTGCGCCATAAAACCACATCTATGTTCTGGATACTGTTCCTCTTCCTTCTCCTAACAAGACGTAGTAGGTTTTTCCCGGGGGAGGGGAGGGGGAAAGTTAATGTATTCCTGGGCTGGCATTCAACAGTGGACATTTTCTTCTTTGGAAATATTCAGCCTTTGTCAAATTAAGATATATCTTTATTAAAACAGCGACACAGTTGTGTGCAAATATAAGATCAAAAGAACTGAAGCAGATGCCTGGAAGCAAGCTTGCCCAGCCAGCCTCCCACTTCAAAACAAGTCACAAATGGTGCTCAAATTTAACTCTTACCACAACAGTAAGGTGCTCCCTTGAGCTCTCCCTTTTCAAAAACAAAGGTGAGATTCTGGATGCTGCTTTTGCTGACAGAAAAGTGCAGCTGAACGTGACCATCGCCCAATGCACGTTGAGCAGGTCGCGTCCCGCAGCCCCAGGGAGACCCTCATTCACCCGCACAGCTGCCAGCGGCCCCAGGGCCCCGGTTTCTATAAGGGCAGCCGGTGACACCGGGCTGTACAGCAAGGGTCAGCAGCTCTGAAACGCAGTTGCTCCCGTCGGTCACAACGAAGTTTGGACACAGTGACCTTCACAGCAAGGTTCATCATCTTTCCCAGGCTCGGGCAAGACAAATAAACGCCAGAGATGGCGGGGGGCCTTGACAGCTTGCTGGAGTAGCACACTGCGCTAATTTCATTGGAGAAAAAAATACATTTTAAAAACGACACTAAGCTACCATGTAATAATGCAGTAGTAAATATTAACAAACAGAAAGCAAAAGGAGATTTGCCTCTTCCCCTCCTCATAATTATTTATGACAAACAAGTCCTCATGCCTAGTGATTAACACAGCAGGGGGAAATCTGCACTGCAGCAAAACTTATTACCCTGCATTGTCCATCAAGCACACGCTTGACCAGAGACCCTCCTTGTCTGTGTCTAATCAGCACCTGGTTCTTTCACAACTCCCAGCTACACTTTATCAGCTGAACAATACTGATTCAGTTACTCACACCTCATACCAAGATCTGGGCACAAATCTGACTGTTCAAATGTACTTAAATCAAGTAACTTCCTTAAGCAGCTTCCTTAAAACTTCAACAAGACGAGCATTTACTGTTAAAAAGTGTTGTTATTTATAGCAATTTCCAGAAAAGCAGCATTTAGCCTGTTAGTCAAGTATGCTGTAGAGTGTATCACATACCCTGCTAAGTGCAGATGATTATCAAGTCAGCCTGTTTTCTTTAGCACAACAGTTACCCACTGTGCAGGAACGTTTCTGACACGACCTCTGCTCTCCAATCCCACCCATTCCCAGCTGCATCTCATCATCTCCCACACCCTTCCCAGCTTCTTCCCATGGCTCCCCTCGGGGTGAAGTCACCCAGGAATCACCTGCATCCTGCTCCACATGTGGGGTGCTCCACAGGGCCAAGCAGGTGCCACCCAAACGGCCAGTGCCTCCCTCTGCCAAAGCACTTGGCTTCTCCCTCCTACTGCTCTCCTAATGCTATCTGAGGTGCTTCCCTTTTCCATTAGGCATGAAGCAGACAAAAACTTTGAGGCAACTTTGAGATTCATCTGCAGCACCTGGAGAAATAAGAAGCGAGTATGGCAAGACTACCTGAGGACAAAATGAATGCAGCTCCTTGCAGTCCCTGCAGCAGGGCCAAGAACACGTCTGAGCAAAAGAAACAGCTGGTGCTGCCCCTTGCAGCTTTCTGAAAGGCAGCGGAGGGGGAAGCATCAGCCCAAGCATTAGCGGAGAGCAACCCTGCTCGAGGTATTTGGGAAGACAGGGGAAGGCGAGATAAAAAGCAAACCAAACCAAACTGAAACACAGCAGCAGAAGTGATGTAGGAGGTGGTAAAGGAAAGAAGAGAAGCACTCCCTGCTTGGGGACTTCCTGTCTAATGATCACACACAGAAGAACTGTCTAATAACTACACGCAGAAAAACCGTGCTAAAACAAACAGCAGGATTGCTACATTCAAGACTCCCAAAATGACAGAAATGCCAGGATGTCCGTACAGCTTGAATTCTGACACTGTTAATTCCTGGTTCTCCTTCTCTACTCCATTTACCTTCCAATGCAGCTCGGTTCTGAGCCCCCCCACTTCCCCAGGAGCCAAACGTCTGCCAGGGCTGCGATGGGACTGGGATGGAGATCAACCTCACCTGCTGCTCAGCACAAATATCTGCGCCGTGTTTGTTCCTCAGCCCGCAAACTGCCAGGAGTGAGCCACGTTACTCAGCGTGTATTGATTTTGCTCTTAAATGTTTTTGGGTTTTTTTTTCTTATCTTGTTAAGGAGCATGAACAGTAGCATTTTACCTGGCAAGGCACAGGTAAGGTGTATGTGTTGCTTTGTGCTAGGGGACACAAGGTCAAATAAACACACCCCGTGCACGGGGCAGAAAACCCTGCAGACTCCTGTCTGTGGGCAGTAACAACGGCCCCGAAGCGGCCGCTCCACCTCATCCGCACACGTCCTGCCTGGCCGCCTCCTGGCTCTGCTCCCCACCACCGCATCTCCTGAAGTTCCTTGCACAGTCACAGAGCTTCCTTGTCAGGAAAAATTAGCACAGGAAGGCAAAATCAATGGGAAGCAAATGGAAAAGGTGCTTTCTCAATTCAAAACACTTAAAACGATTTTGATTCTTTAACAGGCTGCAGAAAAGACCAGCTGTCTTTTCTGAACTCATTTTAAAAAACAACCGCCAGTATACGAAACCACTCCAGAAAGAAAAACACTAAAGATTAAGCATCAGGGAGTCATTCCCACAGTTCTTAGCTGTCTGCTGCTAAACTAGGACTGCGGATGCATCTCCACGAACCACTTCTACATGTCTTACCCAGTGCATTAATCTCCCATCAAACATGATCTAACCTTTTTCAAGCAGGATCCCATCAAACAAAGGTTTTCATCCCTGCTCCAGACAACAAGTAGTACTAGAAAACACCAACAGAAGCTTGCGATTTTAAGGTAATGTCAGTTTTAACCTATTTCTCATTTTTCAGTTGGCAAGAGACGTCAACTTCACTTTCAAACTTTCATTCACTAAATACAATCCTAAAAGACTTGAACTTAAAGGAATTCTTACCTATGAAAACTACTTTCTGCAAATAAAATGCATGTTTGAAAGTCAATTTCAACCTGGCATTTATCCATTCAAATGATTCTTTCTTTATTCTCTGTAATCCCACTTCTTCAGGACCTCCATCTATTTCACAGTTTAGAGGTATGTTAAAGAAGACAAACATTATCTCATTTTGTTTAGCTGATTTTTCCCTTAAGGAGTTACTGTATCATTTACTTTAAGACTTATTTTTACAACTGGGTAGTATCTGCTTTTTAATTTTTGAAAAAAAAAATATCTGCAAGAAACAATGCCTAAAGCATTATTTTTCTCCCCGTTTACTACCGTGTAAACTGTCAGTCAGTATAAACTTCTTTCCTGTTGGACTTTAACACCTACAGCGTAGACAGCATATTCTGGCAAAGCTGTACTCAGTTTTTCTTCAGAAATTTTGCTTTCCTGAGTTTGTATTATATTCATTTTTATTTATATACCATTTAAACCTTATTGTAACAAGTTCCTTTATATCGGTAAATATATTTGCATACAACCTTTATACCCTAAGTTTCACAAGTCTACTTTTCACTTTAAAGCACTGAACAGAGAGAGATGTTGATAGGACACAATATAGATAAATATGTTAGAGTGAAATGTAACCTAAGCATCTTACTGTGCAGTCCCACTCTGTGTATAGTACCATGTGCATGAATGATTACTGGAAAACAAAGTATATATACATATATACTTTATATGTGTGTATATATATATATATATATATATATAAAATCTCAAATGTCTCTGCTAGGTTATTTTTAAGTACTTACCTAAATACGTACGTACAACAACTGTCCTTGAAGTAACTGAGATCAGTTTCCAGGAGCAATTACTACTGCTAATGTTTCAGCTCCATCCTAGTCACCAATTTCTTTTTTGCCCCCTCAAATTCTTCTGAATATATTCAAAAATCTTCTGAAACCACCAGTATCACCGTTTCTGTCTTCCAGAATATGAAGACAAGCACATGTGCACTACAGATGTGCTCTGAGATTCTGGACCAATAACATAACTATGCATCTCTTGCCTGAACTGCAGTGATAACGTTCCATGCTCCCTAAGCTTTTGACTTTTATTTTGTATTCTGAAAGACTATTTGAAACAAATCCAATATTAAAAGCCTATTTCAACCATGAGTTACTGGTACAACAAATGTTGCCTCAATTAATCTTATATGCAGAACTAAGAAGCTATGGACCCATGGAGTCCTTTCACAAATGTCATTTCTTTGTTGTAATTACAAGGGATACTGCCAATAACTTTAAAAAAAAAAAAAAAAAGGAATGAAAGTAATTTGCTTTTGCAAAACATAGTCAACCATTGGGTAATACTGCACCTGAAGCCCATCATTTAGCAACTCCAACTGCTAAAATTCCCTAGGATGCAGTAATAGAAAGGCATGTGTGTTGGGAAGGGCGTGTTTACCTTTCAATCAAGCTGGATGCCAGCCAAGAACAGTTTCACTTACTGGGATCAAATCATGTCAGGTGCTTCTGAGAGCACCCTGCCTTGGTGTCCTCATTCACAGCTAAATGCCTGTTTTCCAAACTGCTCTTGAATCAGGACAGGGCAAAGACAACACAATTATTTTATCCCACCCAACCTTTGTGCTCCTTGCCCTTCCACCCCTAGCATATTTCTTTTGATATATTCTAACACTGGAAATGAGATTCAACTTTCCATCTAATGATTTAGCAGGATTAGGCTTTTATTTCATGATAGAGTAGGGACTGGTGTTAAAAAATGCACAGTATGGCCTGACCTCAACAGAGGCTGAGAGACTTTACATTATGGAAAAAATCATACCATACTTGGAAGATGGGCACGTACAGTCTCTAGGATCGACCATAGCCCCTTCCTCCACTTAGCAAGCTACAGAAGAAGGAAGCTTCTGAGCTTCATGCCTTGTAAAAAGAAGAATGATTATCCTTTCAAGGTCTTATATTGAATTAGATTCATCTCTGTCAGATATTAATTCATGACTTCCTCCTCATCTCCTGCTTCATGACCAATTTCTTCTGCTCTGATTAGTTTTAGGTGTCTTATTTAACAAAATCCTTTTAAAGGTTAATTCTTTTATCACATTTTGAATGGAGACATCCACTCCAGGTGCCTCTTGCAGGCAGACTGCTCAGTTTCCCATTCAACACACTGTTAGGATTCTTCCTTCATCCTTCTAGCTGAAATTTGCTACATTTGCAATACTGAATGGGCCCACAAAACAAACAAGCGAACAGGCAGGCCACAAGCAAGCAGGCAATTCCCCTGCATCGTCCGCAGTTGCAGCTTAAGGGTGGCAGAAGCAGCAAGGATTAGGAGAATCCTCCTTCCCCAGTCCAGCTTAGCAGGGCTGGAGCCAGCTGGCCCTTCCTGCTGGAAGGCAGAGAAGGGAGCGCTCATCCTGCGCTTCCAGGGGCTCCGCTACTGAAGCACCGTCCTGGCTCTCTGTTCGGGATGCCAGGAACCAAGAGACTAAACAAGGAGGGATGTGGGAAGAAGCGTTACCTCAGTTACTGCCCTAGTGCTGCTTTACAGAAACGGGTACAGTGTCCTTGAAGAAATTTTTAAAAAAGTGACAATGGGCACAACTAGGCTCCACTTGATCAGGTGTGATTTGAAAGATGTTGTGATTCAGTTAGTCAACTACTATTCAGTTTACTTTAGAAATAAAACATGAGTAAGATATCAAAGCTCTGTAGATCCTTGTTAAGCAACTAAAAAATAATCCAGACAGGCCTAAAGATACTCTGTATTCTCACAGATGTCAAAAAAACAGCTCAAAACATCACAAGAAGGTCCCCTGGGCTGGGGAAGGAACAATCCGAGATCTCCAAATTGGAGCTTCCTCCACCTCAGCCTCCTACGTCCTCCCCTGCCCTGGCAAGGACACTCCTCTGAAACAGCAGGGAGTCACCTCCTGGACTCAAGCCAGCAGAAAATTATTCCATTCTCTTTCCTCGGAAGGAAAGGACAAGCTTTCTGCAGGGAGGGAAACACCCTGAACTGGTTCACCACAGGCTGGGAAAAACTGGCAGAGCTGGACATGGGAAGTAACACATAAGGCCTGGGAGAAGGGGAGAGGCAGCTCCTTCCTCCACAGCAGCTCACGGCCTTCAGGTTGGGCTCACCGCAAGCGAATTCACCACAGAGAAAGGACACAAGGAGGTTCTTACACAATGCTTTCCAGCCTATGAGAAACCGAGAGCTACTGCAGGTCACAGAGGTCCTGCTGTATTTCACTCAGAACTTGCTCTGATTCATTTTACCTTTCTTCTCTTGTAATTTTACTTCCAACTTGTAATCAAGAACTGGACACCTGCCTTACTGATTTTTTTTTCCTTTAAATCAGTATCTAAAGTCTATTCAGGTTAATCTGACACATCCTGCATGTTTTGCCTTTTCCAGAGACAACAGGCCCAGCTAAAGTGACTTTCCGGGCAAACCATCTCATCTGCTATGCCTCCTAATCCAGAGGCTGCAGTGTAAGAGCTATTAAGCTACAAGACTTAGTCGTGTGGAGCAGCCGGCTCCAGAAGGAAGCACAGCCCACACGACGGGAGCACCCTGCTCATCCAGCTCCTGGAGAGGAACCCCAGGATTTCACGTTAACTCCATGGTACCATAGACAAGTGGTCATAATTCAATAATTGGTTGATAATCATAATTATATGGGGAAAGAAAATTATCACCCCATATAATGATTGGTGGGAGGAAAGGGGATCCTTTACCTTTATACCTGCTCCTTTCCCATCCTCTCCAGAGACAGCTCCATCAGAGGTAAACAAGTAGCTAGGAAGACAAAATGGAGGGAATCATAAAATTTAAGGGAGACAGGGGCAATTGGATGAGCACATCGCACTGCTGAAAGCACCGTATACAGGGATGTTATTCTAGAGGAAATTGATTTTACTTAAATCAATGCTGCACTTTACCTGAATAGAAAGAAATACAATTCAACACAAGTTAGGTTTATTTCCCAGAAAGACAGTAAAGGGCAAAACTTACAGGCAGCAGCAGCAGCAGCTAAGTGAAAAAATGTAGGGAAATAATCATCAGAACTCTTCGAAAAAAATCTGTTTTGAACTGAGAAAGCTACATTTAATGATAGAAAAATAAGGGAGAGAGGGCAGAAAGAAGCACTATGGCTATTTCAAATGGACTTTTTTGCGCTAATAGTTGCATTTTTTTATGTTTTTCTGAACTGGCACTTTAAGTTCAGCTCTTAGAAATATAGCCAAGTTCTAATGAAATAGATATGTAATAAATAAGTCATTAAAACAGATTAAAAATTATTTCATTAGATTTATATCCTACTGAATCATGGGAAGAATTTTGAATTATCACACACTTGGTGAGTTTGGAAAGGATCCCTATAGACCATCTAGTCCAACCTTCCCGCTTAAGCCAGATCATCCTCAGCCAGTTTGCTCAGGACCAGATCCGGTTGGGTTTTGAATATCCCCAAGGATGGAGCCTCTCTGAGCAACCTGGGACAGGTTTTCTCCCCCCTCTGACTACAACCTCTTTATATTTTTATAGAATTTCCTGTATTTCAGTGTCTTCCTGTTGCCTCTTGTCCTTTCACTGGGCACTGCTGAGCACAATCAGGCTTTCTTTCTGCTGAATCAGGAGAATCAGGCTTTTCTTTACTTCTTCACATCAGGTACTTAAACCTGCAATAAAGTGCCCCACACCACCTGTTCTCCCAGCTACGAGAAAAAGGCAAATGCAGAAGTGAACATGCTCTGCAAACGGTGCACTCCGATCTTTCATATCATACCACAAAACACATTTTACTTTGACTGGCTCCACACCCAATGCCTCGAAAGAGTTCAAGCCTTGTTTAATGTCAGAAGTATCTTAGAATTTGTGTTTCATCACCGAGTAATAGCAGCACCGCGAGCAGGAGCCCTTGAAAACAAAGCAAAAAGCCACACATACACAGGCAGCAAGCTCACTACAGACTGGCAGTATCAGGGCAAGAGAAGGCGTTATTCTATTCTTACTTTTCTGCTTAGTTGAACAGAGAAAAAAATATACATCTTCCAAATTCAAATTCAACATAAATAAAGCCTTTTGTGGCCTATAAAGTGTCAATAATAGTAAAATATAATAAGTTTTTATTAAATAATTTATACACAGGCAGCTAGGCCATGAAAGTGCCTACCAGGAGCACAAACAAGCACTGAGCCAGCAGGACCCCACTGCAGGCTGGACTTACACGGGAGTCGATCCTGAAATGGGGCATTAACCGCCAGGAAGGGGTCTAGAAGTGTCTGAACACACAGCAGCAAGACTGCAAGCCTGGGTTCCTGCCTCTTCAAGCTGTCTGCGTGTGAACATTCATCATCATCAGAAACAAAAGTTCTGTATAATCTCTCTCATTCCTTTGAATGAAACTACAAAACTCCTTCAGCATTAATATATATTTATAACTTCTAACCAGCTAATAAACAAGTAGGATAAAATGGTAACAAATGTTAGTTTCTTCCTGTTAATGTATAATGATCTTAGGTAACAAGTATACATTAAGAAATACATTTATTTCAAGTATTCATTTAAAGCAAGCAAAATACCAGTTCCACCCTGCACTTAAACTATGCTATGAGACTCTCAAAGTGCAGGTTTTACATATATCTTAACTTTCAAGTTCAGGTTCTCAGCACCGTATTGAGTCTGTACTTTGTAAAACATATTCTGTAAAATAAAAGAGTAAAATTTAAATAGAAAGGGGAAAAAATTGTAAATTCACTACAGAAGACGCAGCATTCACTGCAGTAAGCAACTTATAGGACAAACCAAAGCGAAAAAAAAGTCAGACAAAACCCAGCTGTGATCTCATTAGCCAAGCTCATTATGTAAGATCTCATTAGCCACCATGCCACAATAAGGCCAACAAATCCTACAGACTCTGCTGAAAAGGAAGGGAAATGGGGGATGCAGGAGGCTGAGCCATCCCGTGACAGCCGAGCACACACTCGGCTCGGCAGTCGGTGTACGGGAGGCGGCTGGGGAGGCCGCTCGGTGACCTGCGTCCTGCACGAGGGCCGCGGTCAGGCTGCCACGCGCAGGAGCCCCCTGCCCAGTAACTGCTGCAGCTGCAGGGGTCCGGAGGGCTCGAAACCTCCTGGAAAACACAACGGGACAAGGGACAGAATAAGACTGGGGGCTAATTTTCTATGGAAATTTTAAAATTCAGCAAGTTTCAGCTTTCCTTCTCATAATCTGGCCAACAGAGTCTGTAGGTTGCTATGTTAGTATTTTTACTTTTTTTTGGCATTATACACTGATCAAAATCAATAATTCAAGTTGAAGTCAAAGCTTCTTTACTCTGTAAAGAGTTTAGCCACTTAACAGATTTTTTTCCCCTAATTTTAATACAGAAACTATAAATTTTCGATTTTGGAAGTTTCTGCTGACTTGTGAGACTTTTTCACTTTTCAATCAGCTTCAGCACAAGAAAGACTAAGCAGCATTGACACAAACACAAACCTTTTACTGGCAGCCTGAGACATGTATCATTACCAGCTACCGAAGTTTTACTTGGAACAATCAACATAACAACAACATTTCCTAGATAATGTTGTTAAAGGTTTTAAGAAATATATTTAAATGCCCTAATATTTTAAGAGAGATTTGGGGCTCTGCTAGTTTGGAACAATCACGCAGCTCAGACAGGCTAACAATATTCTCAGCTTTCTCTTTTTCTGCAGCCATCTTCACCTTCTCTTTAATTGAGTTCAGACATGAGTTTGTGTCTGAATGCTGCAAGTTGGAGTCCCACAGCTGCATTAAACTGAAATGTTTTCCTGTAAGACAGGCACCCAGCGGGGGAAGGGGGCAAGCTCAACACATGTGGGAGTGCACGTGTGTGTGTATGGCATTTTTTGCTCTGCTTTTTAAATACATGAAAGCTATAACTTGGTTCCTAAAAGAGAAATTGCATTTTTAAATGTCTAGTCCAAGTTTCAACATTTCAGCTTCTACTGCACCTATGAAAGAGCATAAAACATTTTAATACTATATTCTCTCTTCCTAGAAACATGTTTTTTTTTTCTTCTTTCCTTCCTTTTTCTTTCTAGATCATGAAAAACAGCTTTGTTCAAATCTTACAGTCTGGAGCTTTCCCTTTCTAAAGGAGATGAATTTCTTGGTCACCCAAAGGCAAGCTCATCATCCACCTATTTTCTACTTTGTATGAAATGCCATTTGCTAGATAACAATGTAACACAACTACAACAGAAAACAAATTATGTAGCAAAATAGTATATGTAGCAACAAGTATTTTTTCCATGAGTCCAAAATCAAAAATATTCAAAATATGCTACCTGAACCTAAAAACTTGATAAAATTTCTGAGAAACTGACCTGAGAAAGCATCTCAGAAAATACCTTTCCTTCAGACAAGCTGTGAAAACTAGTGTGGGGTATAGTCCAAATAAGGCCACATGGGAATGCTTCATTCTTCTAAGAATAACCAAGATAAGTTATTTTTCAATAACCTAAATCTTTTTAACATGAATCTCTCTTCCCTCCCAATCCTTTGGCACACTCTCATTAAGAGAAAGAGGCAGCAATACCTACATTTAGGGGAAAAAAAAATGAAAATCAAACGTATTATAAAAGTTAAACCAATGATAGCAACTCCAAAATTTTGAGAGATGAATGAAAATAGCTTTTGTCACACATCTTTCAAAGATTACAAGTCTAAGCTCACAGTTTGGAGACTGAAGACATACCTAACAATTTTCTATGAGGAATTTCTATAAACCTTTATACTGGTAAGAAAACATCCAAACTTTGGCAATCAGCTGGGCTTCTTTTTGTGTGTTTAGATTCTTACTCTGCAAGTGATATTAAATTTAAACATCACACTTGAGAGTTTATGCCTTTCTAAGGCAACCAGGTTGAGCTAAAATGAGTAGCAAATTCTCTCACATCAGACTGATAAGGAATTCTCACACTTTCTCTGAAAAGTCGGGGTGACATGAGGCAAAGGAGACCACAGATTTTCATATTTTGCTCTGCAGAGATGTGTGCAAAGGAGACCACAAATTGTCCTGTTTTACTCTGCATGTGCACTGGTAGTCCATAGCCACACAGTGATCTCTCCTCAAGATTGTGTGGGTACACAGCATTCAAGGAGCCTGCATTTCTAGTTACACACTCCCTTATTTCTTAGGAAAAAGAAAAAAGAAAAAAAAAAAGAGAAAAGGGGGATTTTTTCCCCTCTTTTCTTTAAATACAGTAGAAATATGATGAAGCTGAAAAATACAAACAGAACTGCAAACTGTGAAAAAGAAGCTGGAAAACCTGAAGCTATGTTTAAAGTTTGTGCCCTCTGTGAAACAGTAGAGAAGACCAGCCACAAAGCATAATACAAGAACTAAAATTAAAACATCAGTATTTCACTATTTGTACAGAAAGGAACGAAAGCATTATAAAAATCATAAAAAGCCTCTCCAATTTCAGAGAGAAGAGAAGAAAGTTCTAAGAGAGGAAAATTCTAAGAGAGGCTACCTTCTGCTATCCTTGGAGTTTTATCTTGAAAAATACAGCATTTAATAATTGTATTTCCCAAAGAATTGCTGGCCCTGGAAAGCAGACCTGCATGATCTAATAGCTGTTATTAGTGCACTCGTAGGCAAAAGAATTTCAGTGTGTATCCCAGAATGCATTCAAAGCAGTTTGGAAAGCTTGAACTGAGGTACCTGCTCAGTAAAGGGCTCCTTAAAGATAAGCTAGAACAAAACAATTCCCTCTTGGCCAGGGAGAAAGTTCTTTAGGAATTTACCATGCCCTTCAGCATATAGATATAAACTAAGGACAAAAAGAGACCTGGAGGAGTTAGCTATGTACTCTTATTTCTATTTTTCACTGAAGTTATCAGAGGCACCATGTAGCAAATGAGAAAAAGAAATATTGCAACAGATTTCTTTCAAGCAACAAAACTTGAAGGGAAAACAAGTAAAAAATGACAAAAATCCCCAAACACACAAGCCGCACTGACAATCATCACATTTGACTACAATATTAGGAGCACTGGCAAGCAGCTACTGCCTTGCACACAGAAAGGGCTTCAGCTCTCGGATGAGCAACCAGCCAGCTGTGCATCCTCATAACCTGCTTTTACCTTCGTCTTGACACCTTCAGCAGGAAACACCCCGTGAGCTCCCAGGAGCCCTTCACAGGCGCTGTTTGAATGGCAGGTACTTTCTTTCCAGCGAAGTGCAGATGAAGCACGTGCTCACCGTGCCCAACGGGGACACCAGCGTTCACCAGGATGGCACTTATTTCTCCTAAAATGTTATGCATTTCCCTCAAACAGGTTTAACATGGCCACTTTAAAGCCTTCAGAGAAGGTAATAGACAGTGAAAAAACTTGGTCCAGTTCTAGCAACAGATAAGTACTGCTGCTGCAAAAGACTAACACACAGTGTGGGGACCACACACTGTAAAATATGTCTAGAGGAAATATTAAGCTTTATTCTTAGCCTGCATGTTTTTAGTTACTTTATGGCAGAATTATGAAAGATGTTAGTTCTATGGATGCTATGTGACCTATCAATTAATGATGATTAATATGGTCAGTGACCTATCAACTGATGATTATAAATATTGTCAATCTTTATGTAAAGATCTTGAACTTCTCCCAGATCATCAAAAGAGATAAGACATTTAATAAATATTAAAACAAGAGACTCTCCTACAAAGAGTTTACAGAATGACTGAGGTTGGAAGGGACCTCTAGAGATCACCATGTCCAACCCCTGCTCCAGCAGGGACACCCACAGCATGGGGCACAGGGCGGCATCCAGGCGGATTTGGAAGATCTCCAGAGAAGGAGACTCCACAGCCTCCCTGGGCAGCCTGTGCCAGGGCTCTGGCACCCTCACAGTAAAGAAATTCCTCCTCACATGGAGATGGAACTGCCTGGGTTTCAAGTTACACGCCTTGTCCTGTCACTGGCCACCCCTGAGAAGACCTTGGCCCCTTCCTCCCTATATTCTCCCTTCAGGTATTTGTACATGTGGATAAGAAGAAAGATCCCCTCCCAACCTCTGTGAAAATGCTTAGCTTACTAACATCGGTGTTTACACAGAGAGGTTAGTATCAGCAAGCTAGCAAGCTACACCACTTTACCATGGCATGTGCTATAAAAGTTCAATATTGAACGATCTACATCCCATGAGAAAACATGAGTCATGAATGTCCTCTAGTCGCACTGCTTTTCACAGGGGGAGGTAGGGAGCAGGTTGCCAGCAACTGTAAGAGCACATAGAAAGCAACAATTTGTACACACACATACATAGGCTCAGCCTAAATAATTTTCTTGCATCTATCTTGTGAAAAATAGTGCAATTAAACAAATGGTCACACAAATCAAGTCTCGACAAACTCAGAAGAGGAAAGCAGGAAAAAAGAACTCCAGATAGCTGAATCAGTACAAGCATCAAATTAAACCAGAAGTGATAGGGCTCTGACTCATGTTCGCAGAGAAAAGAGCTGCGCTGCTCCAGCCCTTGCAGCACGCAGCCATCTGCGGCAGCCTCCTCGCAGCGCTGCTGGCCCTGCAGCCGAGTTCACGGCAGCAAAGAGGGCTCGGCCTGCGCCACTTGGCTTCGGTCGGCACCTCCGCGCATCCCCAGGTCTGCCAGGAGCCCCCTTTGCCAGGCTGAAGCGAGGGAGCCCAGGCGCAGGCACGTTCCCTCCTGCTCCCTGGGCAGGCTGCTCCATGGAGAACAGACCTGTCAGCGAGCAGGGGGTGGAAAAGGGCAGCAGCAGAGCACCTGGGAGCGCAGTGCCAGGCTCCTGCTTTCCAGCCCATCCTGCTACCTCTCCAGCAGGCCACGCAGCTGCCATCTCGCTCCCAACGGCCGGTGAAAACAGCAGCCTGGGTGGCCGCGGGCAAAAGGGAGCCTCTTCTCTGTGGGCACGCATACCTAGCTGATTAAAAGCAGCAAGGATAAACTGCCTTGATTTTGCCTCCCTTTACTGCACCAATAAAGAACTTGAAAGATGTGTAAACACGGTGTGGTTGCACTGGATAGGTAGAGCAGCAAGATCTGCCCCCTAGTCACTGATGCTATCTTTGCTCTGAGGAAAGAATACTTGTGCAGATGCTTCTACGTGAGCACCACAGTTTCAAAAAGCACATATGTCGGTTGGAGGGCAGGCAAGAGGAAAAAATAAAACAAAACCTACTATGTCTGACTTTCTAACCTTAAGGATTCTATGAACACAGAGTTAAACTTGCCAGCACAGAATCAAAAGTCCATCTCGGGGTCCAAAAGAACTCGCAATACACAAGTCACAGAACTAAAACTGTTACTTGCATTCCCTTCTTTTGGGAGGAGGGAGGTTGAAATTATTTCAACTGCTTGAAAACTTTAAAGAAAAAGAAAAAAAACAAGCCCTAGCTCACATCTTCCAAAATGAAAAAGAGTGAAATGATAAAAAGAAGAGGTGATGTACGTTGGGAAGCTGAGAGGGAAAAGCCAACAAGGGAAAAAGAATAAAAACAGCAAGATAGTAGAGGCATGAGAAAGTTCAAAACTCTATGTATAAAGAAAAAAACACAAAGGTTAGAAAGGCTTGATTAGAAAATTCAGTGTTAAAAGCTATCCAGATCAAGATGCATCAAATAGGTTTGTTTTGGGGAGTCAGGGGTATTGATGCAGGGAAATGCACTTCTCTCCTGGAGAGGATTCCAAGGGACAGGAGATAGAGTTCCAGATGAACTGCTCTCAGAAGAAAATGAAGGGGAGGAAAGAGGAGAAGAAAAATGCTAGAAGAATAAAACAAAGTCAAAAGAATTTGGGGAAAGTGTCTGTTAGGAGAAAGTTTCCTTAAAAATTAGTTGTTGAAATTCTCTTTCCTACTCTTTACTGACTGCTTAGATACTAATGTATCTATTTTCCAGTTTCCAAAAGGAAAGTGAACCAAAGAGAAGTCATTGTTTCAGCTGTAGCAAAAGGGTTACACAATTCTAAGTCCAGAAAAGGTATCTTCCTTTTCCGTGGCAGTTTAACCTGAGAGCTTCTACCTGCTCAAAGGTCCCATGGGCGCCTGGGCACACGAAGGACAGCGACACTCCCCGTCACATTCCGTGAATCACTGGTTTATGGGGAGCTCTACAGCCAAATCACACAAACAATAAACGTGACATTCTAACAACTTAGGATGTTCTTAGCTGATTCAATAGATACTAACTTCAGCTACAAAGTGACGCAGTCAGAAACTTCCTCAAAGTAACTTTTTAATCAAGAAGCCTCTGCTTTCCTCTTTACGTTAACAACCTTTTGTGGTATTTATAGACTCACTGAACACCATTCTCAGTCTAATCCTTTTTTATTATTTTTTTATTAGCCTTCGGTGAATGAGTAATAGCTCCTGTGCAAGTGCTTTTTGAAGGCCAAAATCTACCTTATTATTATAAAAATGAAATACCATTGCCACTCTCTTATTTTGAATTTCCTTAAAAGGAGAGTGCAAATGATACAAGAATGACTCAAGTACAGTACACACACATATATAATTTTAGATAGTTACAAAGTCCAAGATTTTCCCTTGTTTCAAGGCTTCTGGTTAGAAAAAGCACTAATTACATATCCAGATGCTGTAACATGGCTAAAAATACGGCTCGCTGCCTATAATCATGTTTCAGATCCGCTCAGAGACGCAGCACAAGTGCGAGCGCTTGCCTCTCTGCACAGATCACTTCCATGGGCAGCGCAATCAGCAGCTCATCCTGCTTCAGCGATTCCCAACCACGCACCGAGCAGCACGTTGTTCCTTGAAGAGCCCGAGGATAAAGGCGTGGAATTCAACTCTTACCGGTGGCTTCCTGGTCGAGGCTCCCGGCCCCGGTGGGAGAGCGGAGCCGGGCGCCAGTGCCCGGGAAGAAGGGCCTGCCCGGCCAGGCCCCTCCACGCCACCTCCTTCAGCACCCCCAGGACACAGAGGGGCCGACCCACCTGTAGCGCTGGGCACCGCAGGGCGTCAGCTCCTCGCAGGGCCAGCAAGGAGTTTCGGGAGAGCCATGGAGAGGTTTGCAATGAATAAACAAACCCCTCCAGAGACCTGGAGACAATTCACCTGCTGAGCTCACATGTGTGTCTATCCCCCACCCACAACCCCAACCCCATGTGACTATTTTTACCTTATTAGCTGGCACCACTCTGCTAAGACGGCCTGCATTTATCTGGTGCCATTCAGGGCCTGCTAATGTCACTATCTGCTTCCTCAAAGGCACTAAGTAAATGGTGCTGCTCAAGTGAATTTCTAGAAGCAGCTTCTAAATTTACTTATGACTAACTGCTCCTACCCAGGAAAATGCTAAGAGCTTCACACATTTTTTTTTTCAGAAATTTCCTTCTGCCACAAGCCAACAACTAAGCTAAAACAGTTTAAATTAGGTAAAGTAGCACTAACCATTTAAAAAGACTTCAATTATTACTACAGAAGCTTTTGTCACTCTGCTTACAAAAAGCTGAACTGTGTTTTCCATCTCAAGTGTCCAATTTTTACTGCCATACAGTTAGTTTAACCGCTTCAGTATAAGTGCTAACTCACTACTTCTGATTTGTTGGCACTGTGTTCTTTTTATATGCATGGAAAGGATCCCTGAAGATTCATAGCAACAGAAGAAAAAGGCCACAGAAAGTCTGTTTTTAAAAAAAATCTAAACCAATAGGAACACCTAACTCACAAACTAGCAACACAAAGTAATGCTGTTACCTAGTGGTGGAAAGCGAGGGACATCTGAAGCTGCACAGGTTCCCTTTTTTTAATAACTTGGAATTCTTGACCACTCACTGTTAAACAAATTTAGCTTATAATTTAGGCTTCCCCACCCTTAATGACAGAAGCTGCTTTTCTTACATTCAGTTCTGTGACAAAGGGTATTATTGCACCTGTCAGTTCTGATATTCAAGAGTAACTGGCAGACAAGAAGCTCTATCATTTCCTGACAGTGCTAAACCTGCTGTTTTATACTCCTCCTGCAATAAAAAAGAGTTAAAAAATAAAAGAAACCTTAATAGTCAAACCCTAGATTTTCCAGAGAGTGCAATAACCAAACAGGGCTATATTTCTCAGCATGACAGATTGTATTTTCAATTATATAAGCCAGCACTAGCTGAAAGCAACCAGCATTCTCCAAGACATCTGCATAACTATATTTACCTTCCTTCCAGCCAGAAAATTAATACATACATGAGGATATGAAGACTTTAATGGCACTTACTCAAATGCGAAGAAGAGTCCGCTGGTGACCAAGATGAGAACAAGAGTCAGGTAGAAGACTCCAGTCTGCCGAGCCATCATGATCCTCCCATTGCAGAAGAATTTGTTCCTTCCAGGAAAAACCTCCCATTTTCTCTTGGGAGCAGATTTCTTTTTCTTGTGGGGTGACTCCATGGGAGACGAAGAGCTGTGTGTGCTGATCTGACTGTACTCACAGTCTTTCATGGGCCCGCTACCACCTCCAGGAGTCATCAAGAAGGACCAAAACGTGGGGAGAACCCCACCAAAAATTATACCCTAGATATATATATATGCAGGCAGATATTTTCCCGACTAAGATACCCCTCACCGGCAGTCCCAATCCAAACCAGAAACCAAGCAGTCGCTAGCAGGCTGGCGCTGGGGGCACCACGCAAACATCACTTAACTCCTGCGCGGCCGCCGTGGGCATGTTGGGAGGGCTCCACGCGGAGCCGTCCCCCGTCCCTCCGTCCTCCCCTGCTTCCTCCGGCAGTGACCGGGCCACGCAGCGCAATCCTCATCAAAACATCTCATCACAAGCCAACCGCACCCCTGCACCCGCCAAAAAAAAAATTTAAATTAAAAATTTTTTTAAAACAAACCAGTCCGGCTGTTGGCAAAAAAAAAATTAGTCTTTGCTTCAAGTTTGTTTTCAGAGAGGACAGGTTTCTATCCCGGGCGCCTCGGCGAGGGTCCGAGGTGGCTCCCGCGCGCTCCAGCAGCCGCCGCTACCGCTGCCCGGGCTCTGCCGTCATCCTCCTCCTCCTCCTCTTCCTCCTCCTCCGGCGGCGGCGCCCGCTGCCGGGAACGCGCCTTCCCAAACGTGCCCGCGAGCGGCGGCGCGCCGGGGGACAGAAATGAAATAAATAACCCCAAAAAAACGCAGCGGAGACGAGAGGAGGGGCTGGAGGGCGGCCGGGCGGGCGGCAGCCGCCCCGCGGGCGCTCAGCGCGGGCCCCTCACAGCCTCCGGGGC
>JAUBOD010000386.1:4421691-4440115 GCA_032353885.1 Nothura maculosa | reverse complement strand
CCCTTCCCGCCGCGCCCGCCTCCGCCGCGGGCCCGCCGCGCCGCGCCGCTTCTGCTGGCCCTTGCGGGAGCGCGGCCAGCAGGCCCCGCCGGCCCGCAGCGGGGCTTGTGGGGCGGGCTTGGTTTTGGAGGGGTCTGTTTGCTTTTCTCCTTTTTTTAATTTTTATTTTCTTTTATTTTCTTTTTTTCTTTTTACTTTTTTTTTTTACCCGGGTTTAGCCCCCGTAGCCAGACCCAGGGGCAGTAGCTGCCACTTCATGTCCAGAGGGAGGCCCCGCCTAAGGGGCAGCAGCCTGAGGCGGGGGGCGGCGGCGAGCGCAGCTCAGAGCAAGGGCCCCGCGCGCCGCCCCCGCCTCCGGCCACAGCTCCCGCTCCCCGCGGCGGGACTAGCTCGTCCCGCTACGGTCCCGCGTAGCCCCGCTACAGCCTCGGCGCCTCCGAGCGCTCCTACGGCTACTGAGCCCCGAGCGCCTCGAGCTCCCGGGCCGCGAGCCCGCGGACGGGGCACCGCGGCCGCCCTCCCCGCGCACACACCCGCCCGCCCTTCCGCCCGCCGGGGCTTGTAGTTTCGCTGCTCCCCGCGCCCGGCGGCCCCGCGGGAAGTGGCAGCGAGGAGGACTACTATTCCCAGCATGCCTCGCGCGCCCCCGAGGGTGGGGCCAGGAGGGGCGGGGCCCCGGTTGCCGCTTGGGCGCGGCTGCCGCCCTGCGGCGGGTCGGGCCGGTCTGGGCGGCCGCTGCGCACGAGCTGCTGTGAGGCGGCCCGGGCCGCGGCCCCGGCCGCTTTTACTGGGTGCCATGTGAGGCCTCCAAGTGAGCCCTCCAGCGCTTCTGGCTGTCCGCCTTGAGCAGTGTCTTTCCCTAAAGCCAAGCATTCCTCCGTGGCAACAGAAAAGCATCTAGCAAATACCCTTCTCACTCCCTCGTGTGCTCACACGCACGTGCTTCCCGATTTTAGTTCCACACACGCGCCAAAGGGGAACAGCCAAGCAGACGCTGAGCCCCGCACTGTGTTCGCTCACCCACAGGAATCGGTGGGGAACGGCAAAGCCGGGTGGCAAGAACAAGGAGAGTCGCTCTGCAAGGGCGGAAGGAGGAGACCTGGCAAGCGAGTGTGCAAGCCCTTCATGACACTGCTCTGGCGAACGCCATGGCGTCCCTGCATGGCTCGTAACGCCGGGAGCTGCGCTCCTGCCTCCCTCCTCCACTGCCGCCCCCGCGCCTCGCTTGTCAACACTGTGCAACTTGGGCACCACTGATTCATTATTAAAGTATTCTGTGCAAACAGCTAATAACTGCTCTCGCTCAATGCATTCAGCAGCAATATATGCCAGCGCAAAGCTGAAGAAAGAAATGTGGTTCACCGACAAGCGTTTTCAGCCTTCATGGGGTTTTTATTGAACACATTGCTGGAGATCGCTCTTCAGTACTTCATCACTGTTAATGATTGTGTGATGTGAAATGGCACTATTCTCTCCTGATAATGTGGAATATTTTAGGCGTACAGAAAAAAGCAAAAAGTTAATGTAAAGGTGTCAATGTTATCTTAGTATGTTAGCTGCTTACTGGTAGCACCTGTGCGGAAAATCTCGCTGTCCAGAAATGAATGTCCAAAAGGACACAGAGGAGACCCAAAACTTTATTTGAATAAAGGGAGAAGCCACAATAACTTTAGGCACATGAAACATTTGCACAGAGCAGCACATCACCTGATATGCCTTCTTACCTTACCATATTTCCTTTGGGTTTTCTTTAAGATGTTAAGGCTGCAAAGTGAAATTTAGTTATACTAATTCTGCTGAATACATAGGTGACTCTGAGAAGCACCTGGAAAAATAATTGTAAAGGTCAAATTCAAGAACACACTTTTATTTTCACTAGTGTGTCTGCTTTTTAGTAGCTTCTCTTCCCAATTCTATCACTGTTACCCAGTGCTACATACATATGGTACACTTCTCAAACGATCAGCTTTCCCACTGCCTACTCATAGAATCATTGAACCACAGAATCATGATGGTTGGAAAAGACCTTCAAGTTCATCAAGTCCAATCATAAATCCTTCGCCATCAAACCTGTTAAGCCATGTCCCTAAGTGCCTCATCTAAACGTTTCTTGAACACTGCCAGGGACGGTGGCTCCATTACTTCCCTGGGCAGCCTGTTCCAGCGCTTCACGACGCTTTCCATGTAGAAATTCTTCTTAATGTCTAACCTGAACCTCCCCTGGTGCAGCTTGAGGCCATAACTCAGTACCAGTATTGCACCTGATCCTGCTAGGTTCAATCACTACCTTGCTTCCTTCAAACTGGTCTGTGAACTCAAGAAATTTGCCATATGTTGCTGATGCCTTTAGAAAATACTATGAAAACATCATTAACTTTAATTATCTCCTTAAGCCTGCTTTTAAAGCCATTTGAACATTTATTGACAAAAAAAAACCTCTAAAAAGGCTTTATATAGCTAATATTTCAGACAATTTAACATGACTCTTGAAAGCATTTGTTATTGATTCTTGGCGATACTAGTGAAAATTGTTTTGAACTACTGAATAGATTAAACTGTAAACACAACAGGGAGGAAGAATAATTCTCTCTTCATAAAACTCTGTAGGATGACGTGTTAAAGTATCTGTTCTGACTTGCTATGTTTTTGGCTCTGGTTGATGTCATGTAATGATAAATATGTTGCAGCAATTAATAAATAGTTTAAAACGTCTCCATCCTTTTTGTACAAATACTAAAACAAGAGCTGTATCATCAGAATTTGTATATACATATATTTAGATATAGTTTTCTACAATACACCTTTTCCCAACCAATTTTTTTTCCTTCTTTTTCTGTGACATTTCTTAGAAGCAGTCTCTCTCTCCCACTGTTTTGCCAATGAACCATCATTTAGAGTCTGATTGATACAAACTCTACCTTTGTGAAAGTTCCTTATTTCCTTACAAAAATATTTTGAGTAAACTAGAAATATTATATTGTATAAAAGCTGGCAAATAGCTCTGGGAGGAAAGCTGTTTTTCTCCATTGCTCCCCCCAAAAGATAAGCATTTCTGCTTTCCAATTTCATTAATCATATTTCATTAAAAAGTTTGAGTTCAATTTAGATATATTATTCTCAATGGTTTCTGAACATGAAACTAAATATTTTGGAAACTAAAGTAACTTTTTTGTTGGTTTTGCCAAAAAATTGAAATTAATTGAACAATTTTAGTATCAGCAGCATTGAGCTCTTCTGTAATGATAGCTTTATTGTTCACATGGGCAGCCACAGCCTCAGAAAAATTGTCCAGTTTAAGACAGTTGATATTTTTAACATTGTCTGACTACATGATCAGATTAAGTAAGTCTAAAAACCTTCCCAGTGTTTCTTAAGTCCTGCTTTTGCAAGAGCAACATGATTAGTTTTTTATTCTACAACATTCCCACAAAGTGTAACAGACTCTATTTCACTGTGTTAGGCAAATTAAATGGGCAAATGAGGTAAGGAAACTTTTCCTTGACATATGCCAGAGAACAGAATCAATTTTGTATTTACATGTCTCCACCTCTTAATAAAACCATCTCTCTTTTTTTTTCCTCTTTTGAATCATTGAAATGACACCAGGATCTATAACTTAGTGGGACTATAACTTAGACCTCTGAAATGGCTTAATCATATAGATTTTGGAATACTTCTATAGTTTTCCAACTTACAACTTTGGTTTCTTAATAGCTTCACTGCTTTGGATAGAAATTGCAATTTACAGGTATTTTCCTGAATTCCAGCAGAGTAAGATGGGAATTCTCCTTAAAACACAGTAAAATACAGAAGTTTTCAGAAAGAAGATTCAGTAAATATCCAGAATTGCCTATGCTGCCTTGATTAGAGACTGCTTCCAAAGTTCAGAAGATAGAGCCTCAAAGTCTTATAAATTAAACTGAAAAAAAAAACCCCAAGCATTGTGTGATGTCACCATTGTGGCATTTTAACCCAATTTAACATTCCTTGTGCTCCCATTTGAGTGAAGAAAAGAGGAAAATCTTTCATTCTGGGACACTCATATAGAATACAAGCTGACCAAAATAAAAGGTCTGGGAAGTACAACTATGTGAGAGGAAACAATAAAAAATATTTCAAAGTTATCAATCACGCTGCTTGTAAAATATTCACTCACTGGAGTCAGGAAATATTTTCTTCAGTTTTATATAATGGATTAGTATTGTATTGTTCACTCAAATAGTTGAGTGATTTTGGTCCATGTTTTGTCTCCCTGTGAACAACCTTGTATTCATCATTGCTTAATGCAGAACAGCATCATTTGGTTGATGATATATATTTTTCTGTATATTTAATAGAAGGTCAGACAATCATATTACTAGTTCTTGATTTGCATGGTTCATAGAGTTCTGCCCTGATCCCAGTTTACTGAACCACTACTTTTTCTTCACTAAACTTCCTCTTTAAAACCACATTTTTTTCACAATATGTACAGGAAATGAGTTTTTAATTTAGAAGAAATAAACATATCATATCTCCTCTACTGTGTTACTAATTATCTTGAAACTTGTAAAGAGCTTAATTGCATTTGAAACTTTTACCCCTTTCCTATTTAGCCAAACACGTTCCAGAATCTATCTTTAAAGAGAGAAGTCAGTCTAACAGAGTGACACATTAAACAATTGCCTAAGTCCATTACCATAGCAAACAATCAAAACAAAAACAGTAAAATACACACCTACAAATGGTCCTGCAATTAAAGAGATGCTGTCAGCTGCAATTATTTTAATTGGCCACGTAAAATGATTTGAGATAGAGCTCTTTAAATAGTATCTTCTGAGTAAAAGAATATCCTTTTTACATGTCCTTTCCTCCTGTTTCATACTTGGGGTACAGAAAGGACTCTTGGTAGATCAAAGAATAATCCCAAATATGCTCAGATTTCTCTCATATACAGTCCCCACCCATCCCGCTGTGTGTTCCCTGCTGCTAAAGCAGCCACTCACAGTCGTACGGAAAAGTGGGAACTGGTGCTCTGCAGTGGACGCGATGTCATCCCACTCCTTCAGGAGTCTGACACTCATTTTGAGAAAAACCTTTTTAATTATAGGTTGTTTCACCATTTAGGATGGCATATTTTCAAGAATGTACAGGAGGACCAGCTCTTTGTTGTCCACGGAACAAGCCCATGACGTGTTTGTATGGATTAGCACAAACTATAGTAGCATAAAATAGTTTTCCTGAAGGAATTAGGCAATTAGAGACTTCTGCATCATTAAACACTTAACTGGGCTTCCTGAAAAAGGAGCTAGATGCTTTGATACTTCATTGTCACAAGTCAGAGTCATTAGCAGGGAAGACTCAGTCTTATATCACTGCTTTAATCTCATTCTTTTCCTCCTTTCCCATACTCCTTTCCCTGCTTCGGCTTGTTTTTGTGTCTCTTATGCAATCATCCTTTGCCACCACATACACACTTTCTTTCAGCAAAGAGCAATGTTCTCGTTGCATTTCCTACCCACCCCACTCCTTCCCACTTCACCATAAAACAATGAGCAGTAAGAATAAGGGAGAAAAGGTCATTTTATACCTATCAGAGCTATTGTTTTCAGGCCAATAAGTCATGATAGATTCAGAAGTGCAGCACTGCAGGTACAGAATTAATGTCAAATTTGGAAAGATTGGGTTATTTCCCCTCCCCAGCAATCAGGACATGAAAATTATTTCATTTACTTGATAATTTTACTCCGTAGAATCTGAATATTTAATGAGCTTGGTATACAAAGGACTAGAAATGACTCATGGATCATATGGTTGACAACACTGCGGTAGAGAAAGGAAGTATGACAATCAAAAGAAATGTGATACTGATCATACCCAAGTGTGGTCAGAGGCATGAAGTAAAATCCCCTTTTTGCTTGTTCTATTTTTATTTGTGTATAAAAGCAATCGTTGCACTATTTAGGTGAGCACTTAAATGGATGGGCTTTGCTCCGCTCATAAGCTCATGTGTGACCAGGTGCATGTTTATGGTATCAGGATCTTAACATATACTTACATGAGTAGTTGCAACATTTGCTGATAGAAATGTGTTTTTCAGTGCAGAAGTGTGTACTTCACATACAATCAATATAGTTGTACTTCTCAATATATTGTACTTCTCATACAATCAATATGCAATCCTGTATTTGTATTGGATGAAAAATATTTACTGCAAAATCTATCTCATGATTTTTTTTGTCAGCACACCACAACCCTGCCTCCTACGCATGACATTTGGCACTTGCCTGCTCTAACCACAACATCCAATCACAATCTGTTCAGAGTAAACCTCACATAAATCGGTGACCTTTCCATGTACCCTAACCTACAAACACACCACACCTACTGTTCCCTTGCTTGTTGTAGCTGTGCTGTACCTGCTGCACATGCAAGACCTCAAGGAGCACCTCAACCCTATCCTGAGCCCGGGATGGGGCTGTTCAACAAACCTAACATAAATTAGTAACCTTTGATGTACCCTATCCTATAAATACCCCAAGCCTACTGTTCCTTTGCCTGTTGTAGCTGTGCTGTACCTGCTCCTTGTGCAAGAGCTCAAGAAGTCACAACAGCATCTCGACCCGATCCTGAGCCTGGGATGGGGCTACATAAGCCATCTTTAGATGCTGCATTTCAACAGCTTCCAGAAACTTAAGTATTTACATTAAATAAATTTTGTTTTATTTTTGGTTATTTTTCATTTTGGTAAGAACATTAGCCAATACTTTTTGGCTTACAGAAAGGTTTTGCCTCGGCAATGTAGTGTTCCCTGTGGGACTATGCAATGCTCTGTATGTATGTAATGTATCTCTATTATTAGGAGATCACATGCAAGATCCTTCTCTCTGAGGCAGTGCCTGTCATTCAGCACTAGCATTCTGGGCACCCCCATGTACTCTGGAGGCATCTGGTAGACAACCAGTTTAGCCATAGCAAATCCATAGCAGGACTATTTACAGTTAGGATCTTCAAAGCCATTCTCCAAATCCTGTATCCTCATATAATTTGCTCCAGTAATGCTGAAAATAGTCAGCTCTTTCCCCAGTGTGGAATTCCCAGCTGCAGGAAATAAAAGATGGGATTCCCACTCCCATTGCCTGTGTCTATATAGTTCTTAATGATTATACCAAGAGAAAAACAGCCATTTTCAGCTCTCCAAGCCCCCAGTGCAGTCAGCAGCCATTCTTGGTCCCTCTGTAGAACCTCAGCTTCTGCAATGTGGCAACCACTGTGTTTACTGGTGGTGCTGTTGCTTGTTTACCTCAGCTGCAGCATCCATAGGGAGCCACCCTGCGCACACACACACAGTCTAGTGTGCCTGGCACCTGCGGCCTCTGATACCATCTCCATATGAGGCAGTTGGTGACACTTTCAGTATGGATTAGCCTCATTGGATTAAGCCTTTCAGACCACCTATATTCCCCTCAGCACTTCTGCTGCCTCCATCAACGCTGAGCACTGGGATGGCAGGCAAATGTGTGCTACAGCACAGCCTCACAAGCAGCACCTGGGTCTGCAGGGCCAGAATAGGCACTATTTAATTAACATGATCTAAAATCTCGCAGGGCAGAAGGTTTTTTTCTCTACACATGACAAATAACAGCACTAATTTCCTTCCTTCCTCTGTTCCTCCTCAAGAAGACAAAAGCATGGGTTTCCTGTTCCTCTATGTACAAAACATCCCAAAAAATCCAATATCCCACTTCCTTTTCCCACCTCTTTCCAAAGCTCTGAAAAGGGAAGGAAGGAGGGAGTTTCTCCCTCATTCTCATCCACCTCTCAAAGTAGAAAACAACCTCCTGAACCCTGAGGTTAAGGTTAATTCCACTTCTGTCTCCAAAAAGTTGGCACTATCAGAAGTGTTCTTTACAAAAGGCCAGTGGTCAGGCCTGTGCCACAAAAAGCTCAAAGATAAAAACCCAAACTTTCCCAGTCATTTTCTTGCTGCTTACTTGCCCTATACCTCCTCCAGACTGTGGCAACTCACGTTGCCAGCTGGGCAGGTGAGAGGTACAGAGAGCCCTCCAAGTCCTTACTAAGAAAAGACAGGGCAGAAAACATTAATTAAAAGCATACAGTAAAATGTATGTCTGTATGTAAAAATACTTCTCATAAGTAGGACAGCTGGCCATAAATAACCCCTCAGACTAAATAAAGCCAAATGCTTGTATGTTAAGGCCCCACTTCTGGTGTTGCTATGCAGATTGCTGCAGTGGAGGGGGAGAGACTGCCCTCACCATGAACAAGGGTTGCCCAGGCTGAAAGCTGTTGAGTTGGTTCCATTGCTTGACGGGCTAACAGAGCAGGTGGCTCCTCCTTGGCTGAGGTTATCACAAGGGTGAAAGTCAAGAGGTGCCTGAAAAAGTTTGGAAGAAGTTAGTGTTACTGTAAGGAAGCACTCAATCCTGCTGGTGAATGGGACTGCACTGCCCTTTCCAGCCCCAGCAATATCCACTGTCTCCTTTTACAGCAGTCTGTAACAACCTTGTAGCCTGCTGCGTGTGGACATCAGACATCTCTTCTTCATGTTCATCAGTGAAAGAAAACTGGATCGATTCGAGGACTTCTCCACTTTAACACATTGTGCAGGAACTCCAGGTTTCTGCAACAGTGCTGGGGTGCCATGACTGACTACTGCCTTTTGAATTCCCAGTGTGGACAAGAGCTTTTCATATCAGACCATCACACTAAGGCAGCGAGAAAGAAGATTTTCACTTCCTTTTTTTTTTTTATAAAAGGCATCTACCTGTGCTGGTTGAAGCACTAGGAGATATTGTAGAAATCAAGGTTTCTGTTCTAGGCAGGAAGAAGCAAAGTGCATCCTGGAGTCCAAAAAGTGTCTGTTAGTTATCCTGAAGTATCTGCCAGGTTGACCTAGGTAGCATGTGTCTAAGATGCACAGGAAATAAAAATTTTTGAGAGGGCATCAATATGAGATATCTGGAAATGCAGGAATGCTGTACCAAGAATTGTAGATAGCCAAACTCTGAATGTGCAAAGGGAGGTGCCATGTTGCTTTAAAGTCTTTGATCATGAAACACTTTATATCTGTTAAGTACTGGAGAGCCAAAATGACAGTAAGCATGGTCTGTCTTACATGAATATCAGCCATATGCTAAGAGCTGCGCAGAAGTGTGCACTCTACTACTCAGTTTTAATATCTTAGGCTTTTAAGTTTTATATTTTAACCCAACCTTTGCTTACTAACAGGAACTTAGCTGTTTAATTATAAAATTATAACTTTTTAGCAACTTTTAAATTAAAGTTCCTCTCATCCGTAAGAACTCAGTCAGGCCTGTAAAATCCTTTATATGATAAACTTACTGAAATTCAATCTATCAGAGAAACGTATTACAACTACCTATTACAAATGGCTGTCACCATTTGGCAAAGCAGAATGGATTGTGTTAATCAGCAAATTCTCCTTAAAAACTCAGGACTCATCTAACTAGATGAAAAACTCATCTAACTAAATGAGAATTGAAAAATTGTGCATGTGGCTCCAGTCCCTCACCCTCTTGGAAGGTCTGCTTGATTCAGTGAGAGAGATGGAGGACTGCTTGGAACAAACTCAAAATAGGTTTTAATGTAGAACACAGGTGGCCGTCTTCTGTATGGCTAGGTTCCACTTTTATACTTAATAAGTATTTAAACCAGACCATGTTGTTGTGACTCCTTTCAGCCAGTACAAGATGTGCCACAACCTCTCAAGTTTAAAATCTCAGAACTGAGATTTTATTTTCTGTCAAGGAGAAAACTAAGAAGATTCCACTATTACTCTGTTCTTCCATTATTACCATATTCTCCCTGTCCTACTCCCCAAACCTTTTGCTTTCATGTCAGGTAGCACTGCCCTCTTATATCAGTACAAGGGATCATCCTTTTTCAACCAGAAGAGGTTTGTTCTCTCCACATCTACAGATTCTCTTAGTGTCTGGCTGAGCTGAAAGCATTTTAAATGTCAGCAGTGAATCAGAAATCCTAGGCTAGTTGCTAGCATTTGTGCCTATTTGTTTTATAAAGTGGATCTTCAAAGCCTTCATATCTTTGCTAACAGAACAAGATACCTGGTTTTGCCCAGTATGACACCAGATTTAACAAAATCTCCCTTACAGATGTACATCTATCAGGCTTGCATGTGTTCACGTGCATGCACACACAGAGCAATGCCCCATCTGATTTCCAGACAGAGAACACTGTGTGGCATGGACAAAACGGCCACGTGAGCTACTTACTGACCCAAGAATCAATAATTCAAAACAGATATCAGAGCTATAAAATCTTACATTAAAAAAAAATCTTTCAGACCTTTGAATGCGGCAAAGCATTCTAAAATTAAGTACTTCTGTTTCTTCTCTAGTCCCTTATTTTATCCACTTTCTACCAGTTAGTATAACCTTAGGAACAGAGCAGAGAGGCTTAAAAATATCTGCAGAAATCCAAGAAAATATACTGCATTTTTATAGAGGACCAAGTGCATTGTCCACTGAACACAGAGGGTGATGAGATGTCAACTGTTAGTTTTAAGCTTCATTCTGGTCTAAATCCAAAGAATTCTTTGTAGTCTAATAGAAGTATACACTTGAGCCTACCATTAATAGCATGCATGGCGCCAGTATAATAGAAGATGGAAAACCGTCATCTAATGATTTATGAAGCTCAGTATTTCATCTCAGAGTTTCCACAACATTATGGTTCTCAAAAGTCTCGGGTCCAACTAACAGTGCTCAGCTGAGCATTGATTCTCTAATGAATTTGTGCACTTACTTATTTTGGCAACATTACAAGCACAGAAGGGAGAAAGAAAGAATACATGCAGTGAAATACATGCAGAGAAATACCCAGCTTCGTACTTGGGATCTTTTAAGTTATTAATTTTATTTTTTTCAGCCTTCAGGCTAAATAAGTGTCATAAAACATGTAAACTTTTCCTGAAGAAAAAACATATTTTTTAATACCAAGTTCTATGGAATATTAGTAAATAAATGTGAGCAAACAAAAAGCAGATTTGAAAATCATTTCAGCAGGAGGCTTCATTTCAGATCTATGACCACAAATGGAAAGAATGAGTAGAAAATAGTAGTTAGTCCATTTTCTATCATTGATTTATGTTGTCTTTGTAGCACTACACAAAGTGAGCTTAGTCACTTATTTTTAACCATATACATTTAGTTTTAATGGTTCAGCTCTTCTTCAGTCATCAATAAGGAGCTGTGTTTCTATAGTAACAGACAGATGGATTAATGCAAAGTTTAGAGAGATACTGTAGTGCCAAATTTTGATATATACAGTGAACACTAATGTATTGCATATGCAAGAAGGAATGCATGCAGCAAATGTAAGGGATAGTCCTTCATATGCACAGTGTTCTGACACACAGTTCCCATCATCTTTTGACAGACAGCAGTCATCTATCTGTGAAAAATACCCTCCTGAAGTCATAGATGCTTTAGAAACTTAAAATTAGTATCTAATGAGGCCTGTTAGAGAGGGCTGCTGACAACATCCAACATATGTTAATATATGTATTAACGTACATATTAGGCCACAAAACTACTGGTCTTCTTGTAATCCTGCACGATTTCTAGTCCATTTCCTGAAATGCACTCTGTCACTTTCAACTGAGATCTTTAAATGAAAAAGAAATGGGTGGTATGCAAAAATCACTAAACTTTTACAGAGCAGAGAGTTTGCAGATATGGTAATTCTTAAAAACTTGTACATTTTCTTCTTTTTCAAGCCTCAGTAACGCGCATCTTTATGGCTCATCTCAAACCTTTCTCTAGAGCTGCTAATCAGCTTTTCTCTTTTTAAAAGATGCTTTTAAAAGCTTAATGGTTTATGCCTTGACAAAAATCCTCAGTCAGATATTAATGCAATAATAAAAGGAGAATCTTACACAATGAATACCTGACTTATCACCCTTTCCTCATGCTGATAAAACCAAGAGATTTTGCTAGTTGCTGCTTGTGTTCCATTTTGCTATCCCTGAAATGTTTGGACTATTACCACTAGGACAAGAGGAAGTGGCCTCAGATTGTGCCAGGTGAGGCTCAGGTTAGGTATTAGGAAAAATTTCTGCATGGAAAGAGTGATGAAACACTGGAACAGGCTGCCTAGGAAAGTGGAGGAGTCACCATCCCTGGCAGTGGGATGAAACTGAAATGAGCTCAAGAAACGTGTAGATGAGGTACTTAGGAACATGGTTTAACAGGCAGGGGGTTGAAGGGTTTACAGTTGGACTTGATGATCTGGAAGGTCTTTTCCAACCATAATGATTCTGTGCTTCTGTGATTCTATTCCAGTACTGCAGAATGGTTTCAATGCATAATCCTGCAGGCAAGCTGCTAAATTCATTGTAAAGCCAGATATTTTTAAAAGGGAATCTGACCTGCAGACTGAAATTCCAGCACAAACTCTGTGCGCTTAGAAATATTGTAAATGTGAAATCAGAAGTACTTTACCCAGATCACACTATTAATTTATGTTACAAGAATAATTTAATTAGAAATGTTTTTCATCCATCAACACAAAGTGATAATTATCATTCATCATGAGTCTAATATTCAGGTCTCCTTCTAGGCTGCTTTAAATTGTAATACTAACTACAGCAATTAGGCTCTCTGACTGACCGCAAAAGGGCCTTTGGATATCATCTTCACTGAAGCTGATTAGGAGAAGAGTACAGTTCAGATTCATGCCAATTAATGTTATGCTTGGATTTCACTGCAGGTGATGTAGTAGATAAGAATAAGCGGTATATCAGTTATCTCCCACTGATAAATAAAATACCAGTCCAATGTCTTTTTGTTTTCCCCCAGTGTTTTCCAAACATTCTGCCATTGCGAAGGGCCCCCACACCAGAGCAGTTGCCACAGGAGGACACCCAGTGGCTTGGGGCTGGCATAGCAGTTGCGGTGCTGCTACCTCAGGCACCGGCACTGGAAATGTCTCTGTTCCAGAGGGTTGTCCCGTGCCAACAACCTGCTCCATAGTCTGACTGGCCTCATTAGGAAGATGTTTTCACTACCTCAAATTAGAAACAACTGTTTCTTCAATGAAGCCAAACACATGGCCAAAACTGATCCTGGACAAAAAACATCAGTGATTGTGTGGCTAAGCCTTCAGTTTCAAACTCTGTACTCTAAATTCTGTACCTTAATGATTCCAGAAATGTATACACTATATGCAGCTGGCTTTTTTATTAAAAAAAAAAGAAAAAAAAGAAAAATTTAAATTAGAAAATATTATGATTTTTGAAGAAAGGCCAGGACTGACATTGCTTCTTAAACAAGGGCCTCCTTTGCAGGAGAGGCCTTAAATCTCTCATTTGGATATTGAAAATAAGAAGTCCTTTCAAAATGTAGCAGAATAACATGTATACTGTCAGTAGCATAGTCACAAAAGAAAAACAAAAATGACTTAAATTCTTCATGTTTCTGAGGACAAATTCCAAATAATCTTTCCAACAGCATAAGCAAGAAAACTTTTAATTGGATTTTTTTTTTGTCTTTCAGAACATTTTCTATGGGCATACTTAGTGACCCATACTGTGGGTCACTAAAACTCTTGTAAACTTGACAGCATAAACAGAACTTTGATCCTTAATACTTTCTTGCTCACATGCTAGGCCAAGTATCTCCTGTATTTTGTCATGGAGGTATAGATGGAAAAATTAAAGGGATTCTGAGGAGGTATCCATGTATCCATCACAAGAAGCGAATTATTTGTCACAGATGTGACTTCAAGAAAAAAAAATGCCGAGGGAATCTCGGCAAACATTTGCGCCTTCATGAGGAATGTGGATCAGCGTGCCACAGGCGCCCAGCAAGCGTCCGGATCTCTCCAGGGCCACATGAACTCACACCAAGTCACATGATAGCCTAAAAGATGGATGCTGGCACCATCCCCACTATCTGCAGCACTCCTCTGACCCGGCAATTACATGGGTGCTAATTTGGGAAACCCTGATGACTGGATTTTTGCCATTTACACAAACGCAGCCAGGGTTTGGCTTTAAAAGGCAATAGCACTATGGGGTCGAGGAAACATGGAGGCACAGTTAGCTTTGTCACAAGCTACCCGAACGAGCGAACATGAATTTGAAATTAAAACAAACAAACGAATAATTTCATCTTCTGAAGGAGTAAGCTATAACTGAGAAATACAGTTATATGGCTAAAGGAGATGACCTGCAATCTGGAGATCCGGACTCTATGTTCATGTTTTTTGCTAAAGAACTACAATGGGGCTTTGTGCGAACTGTATAATTTCTGCACCTTGTCTTCTTTAAATGGAAAAACATTCACCACATAAATCTCTGAAGCTATTTGAATTAGTATTTGTAAGTTGTCTTGCGATTGTCTGATGAAAAGCTTTTATTGTAATTCTTCTTATATTTGACAAATGACCACTGATGTATTTCTGCGGTCAAATTCTATAAATAATTATTCAATGATTATTCAATGACTAGTTTTTGTTTTTTTTTTTAAAACAATTCACTCTGAAGCAGTAAAAGAGTCTAGAGACTCATTCTGAACATGGAAATTTCAGATACCAGATTTTTAAGAGGCACAAGAGTAAGTATTTTACTGTGAAAAGAGATTACCGTAGAAACCCAGTCATAGTGTCAGAATCTTCTTTTTTATCCCTTGTCAGAAAAAAGAAACCCAGAGGATTCTTCAAAAACACCTAACCAGCTTCTTCACACCACCATCTGTGCCCAAAGCTCAGGGTGCACGCCACTTTCAGGAACACTGAAGTGACTCAGGGAACACTGCACTCACTCAGCTGAGCTGAAGGGTAAAGCTCAACTCTGTGCTCTAAAGAGTACAGTAGCTGCTGCATTTTCTGCCTTTCCGAAAACCAGTGTTTGGCTCCCTCCCAAATTCTCTTCCATAATCAAATTCTGTTACAGAACATGACAGTTTAACCAGTACTTGAATCAACCTCCTGTATGTTTGGAACTGCATTTTCAAATGCAGAACTCAATGACTCAGCTGGCCGACATTTTGTACATTGGCACTCAAATCTATTGCGGGTTTGCACAATTGTACAACCAGACAATTTAGTAAATGTATGAAATCACTGCATTTATTATGTCCCCATCAGCTTATAAACTAGCTCTTCCTCTTCTGAATTTCCAAACTCAACCTTAGCCCTCAAGTGAAACTGGTCTTCAGAAGGAAGATAAATAAACAAATAAAAGGACTAAGGTTCTTAGCAGCATTATGTTAGAAGGTCTGCACACTCTGCTTTCACCTCTTGATGTAGCTGCTTTAAGCCAGGAATACTAAACATTCACAAGGATTTAAAAAAAAAAAATCTTAGGGAACATATTCAGGCAAACCAATTCTTTTTGCCTTTTTTAGTTTTCTTTTCTTCCTTGTGTCTCTCTCACTCATTTTCCACACTCCAGTTTCATCAATACTGTACATTTTTACTTCTGAACTTCCATGAGAGACACTGTGTTCACCAATTTTTCATGCAAACAGAGGCTGACATAACAGATTTACACTTACTTAAAAGCTGAAAATCCTGATTGCTTCACACCTGTCTATTTTCAAATGCACCAGTTTTGTTTTTGTAATAAAACAAGAAGACCACAGGGTAAAAGTCTACCACCCACAATGTTTCTTTTTTTTCTGTTTTTTTTTTTTTCTGTTTTTTTATTCTGTTTTTTTTTTTCTTGTGACACTCATGGCATCCTGGATATTATTAACCTCAACAACATGCACACAGTGCCTGAACCTGGTCATGCAGAGAGAAGAGCTCAGACAGTGGCCAAATTGGATTAGTAAAAGTAATACAGGTTTCCATTCTGTCATCACCTATATAACCTAGGTATTTGAATACAGATTGTTATTAAGATTTTAATATTTGATCATTAAATTCATGACTAGATACATTAAAATCCGTGTTTCAAACTAGCATGTATCTGCTCTATCAAACTAACATGTATCTGCTGTATGAATTTTAGACAAAGATAATTGGTTTAATTCTGGGTAACTATATACGGATTGGTCTATTGGCATGTGCATCAACAAGGACATAAGTAATAAGGAGAAAAAGAAAAGCAAGGATCTCATATAAGGTATTAAAAAAGAGAATTATATTACATTTAACTATATAACAAGAAGAGATTAATACAGGTGCCTAAATGGACATTATTCTGACGAATATATGGGCTTGATTTAAGCAGAACAATTTATTTTGCAATATTGAGAATTTAGAGTTATTCAATAGGACAGAGTGCATTTCATGAGTGTTATGCCCTGATTTAAGTGTATGTGAATGACTAATAGCAACAGATAGTATCAGAATCTTTTAAAGATAGATTCTTGGCATTGTTAAAACCAGGATTAAATGACACCATTGCTCCTTTTTCCCTTTTCTCTTCTCTTTCTTCTAGCTCCGAAGAAGATTTGAAAGAAAGTGATGGACGTGAACTCAAAAAACTATCCTGTTAAGAAAATCTAGGATTTGATCATCAAAGACACACACACAAAGTAGGTTATTTTCCTTCATGTTTCAATCATTTTCCTAGCACATGTAATAGAAATCTTGACACAATTAAAATCAAAATGACATGGATGCTGTTGTTTTACTTTTACATGTGCTAATAATATTCTAAAACCTTATATACCCACATACACTTTAGTACAAAAAAATACTTCTTTGATATTGTCACTGTGCAATTATTTTGAGACCACCCTTTCTAAGCTTTTCTGGAAGCCTTTATTATTATTTGTGGTGAAATTATAAAGATATAGTGCTAATACTATTCTAAAACATGTCTAGAGTTCGGGGATGCTTTTCTCATAGGAAGGAAGCAGACTGTAGGTCAGTGGTTGCCTTCCAGATTAGGAAAATGGAATTAGTGATGATTAGTCAGATCCACACCAGATATAATGCCTACTTGTTTTGCGGTAGCTGCTTCTGTAAAATCTTGTTTAACTGGCACAGTACATAGACTATTAGCAGACAGGTTTGAATTGGTTTTCAGAAGTACCATGAACAAGAAGTTTCCCAAAATACTAAATTTTTGCTTAGCAACCCATTCCCCTATAATTAGACCCTTAGTTACAGACTGTGAATGATGATGAAGAGGTACAAAGAACGAAGCTGGGGAAGAAATACTTGTTTTGGATTTATTTGCATTATTTGCTTTCTGTTAAAAGTGCTAATTGTCATATACTAAAAAGTAGCCACCTCTACTGCATCCTGTGAATATTATCAAATGATATTATCATTTGATAAAGGAATACATTCAGTGGAGTAAAAAATAGATAAATATACAGTAATTAATATCTATCAACAAGAGCAACTGAGAATGACTTTGATACACCCAGAGAAGAAAACAGAAGATACCAGTGTAGTTCTCAAGCCATTGCTATGATTCATTGCTGTGAGATCTCATTCAGGCAGAATTGGGATTTAGATGATTCACAGAACATTGGAGAACAAGAATTTGGAACCAAAAAAAAAATATTCTAGAACAACAGCTGTCAAAATATAACTTAGTATAATTCATAGAAAGCAAGATTTTTTCCTAATTTTATTTGGTTATACCACTGATATGTGGTGTCCGTCTTCCCAGGTCTAGGAGATCTTCAGAAGTTTGCTTCTCAATGGTAGTGTTTTCAGAGGGTGATGAAATGGTTATAAATCTAAGGAAATGATAATTTTTTTTCTGACACCTCCATTTTTTTTTCTAAAATCACAGTAATTGCTGTGACTCCCCTGAAACCTTCAGGAGGCCTTGTCTGAAGTGAAAGCTACTTGCAGGAAGGGAAAAAAAAATCCCAATATTGAATAACCAAGAGTTTCTTTCTACACTGTATGGATTTGATAGGCAAGATAGCAGACTGCTGTTCTGAGGTGGTGTCTCCTTCTAGCATTGCAAATCACCAGCAACTTCCTCCAAAGTACTGCAAATAGGTCTATCAGAAATGTACACGGTGCAAAAGTTATTTTCCATACACACGGATGGAGTGTAGCAATATGCACAATACAGGTGACTTTAAGGATGTCCTTTTTCAATAGGACCATAAAGAACTGGGTTCAGATAAAGCTTTGACATGAGCAGTTCTGCAGGATTTGGCCTCTCTATTTAAAGGAAAGTGGCTGCAGTTGAAGGCAGTCCCTTACTGAGGAAATCAGTAGTCGGGTACACAACGAGGACAACAATGTATTGATCTATTTAAAGAACAAATATCATTTATTGTCACCGATCCCACTGGCCAGCAGGGTGGACAGCCCCGCACCTGCGCAGCACCACGGCCACCCCTCTCCTTCCATGGAGTATTTTAGGGAAGAGGGGGCCAAGGTTTTTTCGGTGGTGGCCAGTGGTAGGACAAGGGGTAATGGGTGCAAGCTGAAGCACAGGAGGTTCCACCTGCAG
>JAUBOD010000386.1:4351488-4418771 GCA_032353885.1 Nothura maculosa | reverse complement strand
TCATCCAGGTCGTTAATGAATACGTTGAACAGGATGGGACCGAGGACTGACCCCTGGGGGACACCGCTCAGTACAGGCCTCCAACTGGACTCCACACCATTGACTACCACTCTGGAAAAAAAAAAGGAAAAAAATCTGCACAGCAAAAGTAACAATTATACCATGTCTGTAAATTAAAGTATAGCACAGTTAAATGAAGAACACTTTTTTTCCTTCATTAACACTTTGTTATTGCTGAACATATCAAAAATAGGCCTGTAAAACTGATAATTCACTATTCCAATACTAAACTCCCTTAAAATACAATAGCTGTTATAGATTTCTGGAGGGAGCTGAAAACAAAGTTATTGTTCACATCTTAATTTAATAAAAACACCAGAGAAAAAATACAGCACTTTTGTATAGCAGTAAGCTTATCAGAGACTTTATATCTGATCACTGAGCAGTCTTTGGCGGTTCAAAAAGTATCTTTCCTTTGCCATCATATTTTCCTTTTTAGGCTGCTGTAAGAACTGCCAAATAACTCATCCACTGGCCTTTCAGCACCAATTCCCAATTTCCTTCTGATACTGTTATAATCATAAAGTAAGAAGCCACTGTCTTTTCACGAAGTGAATAGTATGATCTTGGCAGTTTTAAATAAGAAAATAAATAATGGTGGATATGAATAGTGGGAAACTTAGGAGGTTCCTTTTAATGTCATCATATTCAGGAGCAGTAGGAGATATTTGTCTTCTGGCAGTAGGCACAGTTCTAGCAGGCTTTTTGAGACCATTAACTTCAGCAACCAGATAAATACAAGTTTTAGAAAATAAATCAGGATGGTTGTAGAAACTGTTTGTCTGTCTCTCTGAGTTAGCATTGCATTTTTTAAGTAACAGATTTAATTTTCTCAATCTTACAAAGATCAGGTGTTTTTAACCTTGAAGTGTAAAGTTTACTTTGTGAGGAAAAAGTAATTTGAGGAATAAAAAGAAATAACCAGGCAGTAGTTACAAATATTTCTTTATTAAAATTTTTCAGTGTACAAGTGTAGTTCCAATGTCTTCACACATAGGTTACCCATTTGTTTCTTTTGTAGCTTCTTATTGTATCACTAATTCTAGAAATGTAAGATTCTGAAATGGAGGCTTAACAATATGTGTAGATTTCTTATTTGAAATAGGTAAAACTTTATGAGAAGTTGTTCCATAAACTACAGAAATGTATTACAAGAAAGAAGCTTTTTTTTTCTGTCTTATTTTTGGTGGATTGCTTGTTGTTATTTTTAAGTGTATTTTTTCCTGGGCGTTGCATTTTTCCAAGATAGCACAATTTTAGTGCTGTATATTCTTAGATGTTCCAGCATCATTGTGAAATTTATCAACAGTGACATTAACTTGACATGCAAGAATATATAAGCTGGGAATGGCACTGAATGATACATACCATACATTTTTTCCCTGAAAATCTCTGCCTGTTATTCTCTATATGAATTCCAACAGTTTACTAGAAATGTTTGTAAGTCCTGCACCTCTCAACTCAAATTCCATGAAATATAAAAAAAAAATGTATCTTGTCACAGTGCTGGCAGGTGAATAATGAAAGTGTAAATATTGATAACTAGAGTGTACCCTTTCCAGATGTTCAAAGTCCAGATATTATTTTTATCCTTGTTAAAGTGAGGCCGTAGTTTCTTAGTCACTTTAAGCAAACACAAGCCAACACTGCTGTTCAAAGAAGCAACCATATCATGCTTTAGTTCCTGGGAATTCATGCTTGCCCTTGTACTTGTGCAATCTTAGGTTGGTGAGGTGGTAATCTATTAATTATACTTATTCTTACCCTGTGTTAGTTTTCATCCAGATTGGTTTTCTAACTCCTTTTCACTTGTGACCGCAGTGACTGCTGTCATGAAGCTGTGGGATGAGACATAATAGTTGATATTGGCAAGCAGCACGAGATTTGTTCTTTCAGCATCTTTCCTGGATCGTGCCAGTTGTTGTGTCTGTGAAACGGCAGCGTCCAAGTCAAAGCAGAAACAAAAAGCAAGCATAATACAGCCTGGGACAAATTTAAATGGTGTATGGAAGAAAACACAGCCATGTGATGGGAGAAGCTGCACCGTCACAGTCAGCTTCGTGGCTACATTGAACTTTCAAGGAAGCTCAAGTATAAGACCCCAGTCTCACAGAGTAGCGAGTCAAGTTATGGGCAAGAGATAAAGTGGAAATTGAATTTACTATACACCTTCATTCATAGTGAAGTTAGTAAGATATTGTAAGTATTTGTAAATCCAGAGCGCAAATTTACCCAAAACTGAGATAACATACTCCTGTTTTGTGATGAATTGCTGCAGAGATCTTCAATTAAGAAATTATTCTTTTCACAGGGTAAAATTAAATGCAGAAGATGCCCCAGTAAGTGTCCAGGAGCCAGCATTTATCCAGGTGTTTAATTTTACAGTTGGCTAAGTCATAGAAAACTGAGCAAAGTGAATGCAATCAACCATAGCAGTTGAGCATATCATTTATTTTAGATTTATATTTTTATTATATTTTCCATTATATTTTCCTTTCAGACACAGATCTTATCCTCAAAAGGACAGTTACAGAACCAAAGCCTGTGTCTGGGAAAAAAAAAAAAAAAAGTTATCCTGCTTCCTGCTCATATACAGAAGACTGACAGGAGATCTGATAAATATATATAAATACCTGAGGGGAGAGGTAGAGAGGATGGGGCCAAATTCTTCTCAGTGAGCCCCAGTGACAGGACAAGGGGTAATGGGTACCAGATGAAACCCAGGCAGTTCCATCTCCAGGTGAGGAAGAGCTTCTTCCCTATGAGGGTGACAGAGCAGTGGAACAGGCTGCCCAGGGAGGCTGTGGAGTCTCCTTCTCTGGAGATCTTCCCAACCTGCCTGGATGTGACCCTGTGCCCCGTGCTCTGGGTGTCCCTGCTGGAGCAGGGGGCTGGACTTTGTGATCTCTAGAGGCCCCTTCCAACCTCAACCATTCTGTGATTCTGTGATACATTTTGGGAACCAAATTGGTTAATATTGTCCTATATTTTCCTAATCTATTTTTCAAAAAGACTCAAGCATTGTTCTCTCAAGCTTATTTATTGAATTAAAGAGTTTCTTTTCTTAAAAATAAAAAGGAGCAGTAATGAAAATAATATGTACATGGAATAACAAGCTGATGAATACAACTCTGTTCTCTCAAAAATATTTTGTTGGCGGCATGTTTTTCCCCCATACTGTTTTTCTGTTGTCTTCTTCTTTTAGCATTTTGTTAATCAGCTTTCTTGATGCTTGGAACAGCAAATCAACATTTGTGATAATCACATGACGAACAGTGTTGCTTACAGAAATCTCTCTCTGTGTCCATAGTACCCCTGAGGAACCAGCTTGTGACTCAACACCCTTTGACACTGCTGTCAGTAAAGCCAGATCAATTGTTTCCATTTTTGCTTTTTCTCTGGGGCAATCAAGCATTTAAATAGCGTTCCCCCCGCCTCCCAGTAATTTTCACAGATAATGATGCCTATTTTAAGATTCTGTGTGGAGAATATTTCTGTCCATGTTTTTCCCCATCTTCTAAGCCTGAGAAATTCTAACTGTTGTGTATGTTTATGACACTATTCCTCTTTCAGTTGTCTAATTATCAGGAATTTTAAATATATTCAATACAATCTCTACTGAAGAAATTATGAAAGTTTATTTGTTATGTTAAAGCAATAACAGGAGGACATAGTTTAGTGATGTGACTACAGATCTCTATTACTTGTGTCTGTGCACAATGTCCAAATTTTAGACTTGAGCACATATCAGGTCAGGATTGGGCTTAATGTGTTGAGACTGTCTCTATCAGCTTCCATTTTGGGATGTGCAAATCAGAATAAATAAGGATCAAGATAACATTGCAAATGTGCACTTGTCCTTGGACAACTGTGTCCAGGAGGATATGGTAAGAAAAAGTGTTAATGCTGACGACTGTCTAAAGATCATTTTAACAGTCTGATAAATACAAAGCCAAGGCAAAAAAAAAAAAAAAAAAAAAAAAAAAGCCAAAAAACTGATTATGCTGTTTACTTTCCCAAATACCATAAGGATAGGTGCTTCACATGTGCCAAATTACATCTAAGAAGAAAGAGCAAAATTTTGATGCTAATCTTTAGAAAAACCTTTAAGAGAAAACAAAAAATATTTTTTCCTTTTTTTTTTTTTCTCTTCCCTTGATCCCTTTCCTTTGTGAATCCTAGGGCATTACGGCCACGGCAGCGCTACCAGAGAGCGGTTCATCGCTGGCCTTGCGAGCCCTGGGATGGGGCTCCTTGTACGCGTGGTGTGGAGTTGGACTGCTCAGTTTTGCCATCTGGAAAGCCCTGGGAGTTCACAGTGTGAGTGTCAATTGCAGTCCCCTCAACTACCATATTTTTCCTTGGGCAAGTATTCTAGGTATGCCATGTTTTCACTAAACCTCTGTGCCACACCAGCCCGGCAGCATCCCCTCATTCCCTATGTGTACAGTACCTAACTAGAGATAGGAATAGCAGAAAGGCATTTTTTTTTACATCTGCCACAACAGGGATATTGTAGGAGAAGGCAGTTTTGGAGGAGGAGCAGTTTGGTCCTGGTTGTGCTTATTAAGCATAATGTTTCAGATTCTTCACAAAAGAGTCACTGTTCTACTTTTAGAGACTAAAAGAGTGGCCGCCAGCTTTGTCTTCTGTGCTTGTTGAATTAAAGGCTAACCACTGAATCCTATCTTTAGGGCAATGCTTTTTTGGGTCAAAGTTTCATTTTTTGCATCAGGGCACTAGTGACCCATGAAAAACGGAGAGGAAAATTGCTTTCTTTGTAGTGCATTCCTGGAAGGGGCAAAATGGCAGGAATTTGAGGGGGCATGTTTAATAGAGAGGAGTTCCTTAATAGGCAGCGTTGAGGCAGAGTGACTGGGGAAGCATCTGTGTCCCAAGGGGCTGTGGCTATCTTTAGGAAACTGCTTGTGTTGCAGCGCTTCACAGCAGCGAGCAGGAGCACTAAAGCTCCTGCAGGCCTTTTAGTTCTCCCTTCGTAACGCACCATGACTTAAGAGTCCCCTGCAGCCCTTCGTTTGCACACTTGACTTCTTTACCTCCCTTCACAAATTACTTACATAGTCAGCAAAGCCCTAACTGATCTCCCAAAACCAAAAGGAGAGAAAATTTATACTCCATCATGATGCTGTCCTCAATAACATCCTTATTCTAATTCTCCCTTCACGTCTAATCTGCTATTAAATTTTGTAAATAAGGATTTGGGCTCCAAGGAAGAGCAGTGCATAATCACACGTCCCTTAGTTTCCAGCATTGATTCCTAATAGGAGCCAGTAAAGCACAGCAGGATGTAGGAGGAAGCTGCAAAACATTTTATTTAAACATACATCCTTTTCAGGCTTTATGGAATAATAGAGGATGAAGAGAAGAGCAGGACTACTGCTTTATACTCTCTGCATGCTAAGTCACAGCAGTCCACACAGTTTACTGTCAGCTGTAGCATTAGCCAGAAAGATTCACATCATGATTTCACAACATGATGCAGATCCTTATTTCCATTCAGTACTTCTGCTTCTGCCAAAGGATAGCCGAATTTGGGCTCAGTAGACAGTTTATGATAAAAACTAAGCTGGGAAGGGGGGGGGGGGGAACTCTTTGAGAAGTATTGTCCTTGGTTTCCCTGTGAGGATCTTGAGATTATCTGTCAGGGAAAACCCTGCAAGTTTGAGATGAGCCTCAGCCCCGCCACAATCTAAACTAGGGATCCCAGAGCTTCCTGATGTCAGTGATTCTTGTGGCTTAAGTCTGTAGGGTGATGCAGAGCATTTTAGATGCTACTAGTTTCGTAGCTGTATCTTAACTATATCCTGTACTCTATTCTGTACTGTGATAGTATTGATTACTAATTGCTGTGATCATATTTGACAAGGGAAAAGGAGATGAAGCAAAGCCGTAGCTTAAGAGGCTCTTGCTGATGCCCTGTTGCAAAGATCTCAGGTTTCACAGTATTGGACAGTTAAAACTCCAGAGAGCAAAGGAAGCAGATTTCTGCCAAAAGACCTTGTCAGCATGTGGCTCTGAACAGTTCTCTTCCTGCTGTCTGCTGATGAACATTTTTTAGTTTTGTATTTACTGTAGACTTTTAATTTCCACTGCAGGAAGGAAACACATGTGATAATGCTGCTCATTACTGCATAAGCAAAAATTGTCATTTTTATATTTATGGAAATGCCTTTCATTTTCCTGCCTTACCATGTGTCTGTTAAAATCAAATATATATATGTTTAAAAGACTAAAGAAAGTGAAATACTCAGACTATTCTAGAGCTTAAATACCATTTTCCTGAACAGTTGAGAGCTTTGCCTGCAAATAAGCGTTGCAAGCTGACTAATGCATTATTAGTTCTCAATTCTTAGACATATAGTCATTTAGATAAAAGCCAGTTATTTTTCTTTTTCAGAGGAACAGGATTATTAAAATATCTTAATTACAATCATGTGAGCAGAGATTTAAAAAATCAGTTAAAATACTAACTCCTGTGGAAAAAAACAGAGTCAAATACTTTTAGATAACCACACAAAATAAATAACATTCAAATGGTGAGAAACTATTTACATAAATTATTATATGAAATTAAGGTTCTGTATACATAGCCTGTTCAAACCACAGAAGGCTCTGAGCTCAATGTTTTCACATGAACATTTTCATTTTAGTTATATGTTTTTTAAATAGGTGCTGCTACAGATTTACCTGAATAAAAGTATTTTGGCTCTTCAGTGTACTTGGCTTCTGTCACTCTGTAATACATGCAGGCAGTAGCACAGCAGACCTATAGAAGTATAAATTACAATTTCAAACCTAGTATTACATATATAGACTTGAAAAGTCTGAATTTAAGGCAGGCTTTATCTGCTGAACACACCATACTTTAGGTACCTTAGAAGAACTTTGGTTCAGTTGGATGCGGGGGTCTCTGCTGAATCAGTGAGTGCATTTTGGCAGCTGGGCAAGCAGAGCACTCTGCCCTCCCTTGTCACTCAGCCTGCTGTGAACAGGTACCTGCCTGACCCAGCTGCCATGGGGAGCTGCTCGTCAGTCGTCTGGCCCTGTTAGCGGCCACACTCAGCTGGGCCTCAGCACTGCTGCCAACAGTGCTGCTGGCAGCTGCTAGAGGCTGCTCATACCCAGTTATTCCAGGGGTATGATAAAATTCCAGTGGTAAGCACCGCAGATGTTTCCCTTTCCAAACAATCGCCAGTGCTTCTGCTTTTCTAGGAGGGGAAACAAGCCTGGCTTGCGATCCTTGGCTGCCAGGTGCCAGGCTGTTCTCGCTGCCAGCCGGTGGTGCTGGTGGCACCTTCTGCGCTCCGGGAAAGCTGGGTCTGGCGGGAGAGCTCCCCTCCGGCTGGCCTTGCTGGCTCTCCTACTACCAGCGCTGCCGTAGGCATTGCCCTTAGCTTTAGCTGGGAGCAGTGGTTTTGTGCGATGTTGCTGCCCAAAGGCTGCCTTTTTTAAAAAGAAAAAAATTAATATTGGTTCTTAAAAGTGCCGGCTTCCAGCTCTTAAGTGGCTTTATTGTTGGAGGTGGTTCCCAGTAGCTTTACAGTCTGCTGTCCTTTATGCCAGCATGAAATCCCAGGAGTGATCTGTTTGTAAGAGATATAAAAGATTTTATGCTGTCTCAGGTTAGGTTGTTAATATCCCCTGACTGCAGTAATCACTGCTGTAATCTAAGAATAGGTGGGCAAGTAGTAAACCTGCCTCAATTCCAGTCAACTCGTATCCCTAAATCATGAAGTGATGGATCAATGAGGATTTGTTCTTATGACAGTTAAGTTCTGTCTTTATTCATGAAAAATGAAATCTACATTTTCAGTACCTAGGAGTAAAGGTTCTCTCTTTCAAGTGTGCCCCTTCCTTTCAGAACTTACCCATCGGTCACTAATAGCATGACTTTTAACTTACTCCCCACAAGCTCTCTGAACATGATTCAAATTGTGTCACTTCTGATCATCACAGGGCACAGAAGCTCTGTTTACACCAGCAAGCACCACAGACCAATAGGACTGGGTCAGTGAAACAGCTGGTGCTGAGAACCTGATGTCCATGCCCCTTCCAGCGGGTTTTGGTGTTTTGTTTTGTTTCTTGTTTTGGAGTAACTCTGGCCTTGTCCTTTAGCTCGATTGCCTGTTTGCAGATGGAGATCCTGAGGTACGTTCCTGGAAAACATCTTCAGTTTAGTTTTACCGTGAAGGAATCCAGTTCATGTGAGGGAGATTTGCTTCGGAAGAGCTCATGCTCCTGATCTGAACTAGGTACACATCTAGGCACATCCAAAGCATTTCACTTTAAAGCACTTCACAAGTACAAAATAGCATGCATACTCTTAAATGTAAGTTTAATAATTGATATATGAAATAGAAATGGAAATGTCTGCATTTTTAACAAGTATATTTGTTATAACTTTAACACTGTGGTATTATCTCCCTCAACTACAAAGCTTTAAACCCCTAGCACAGTGGCTGACAGTTTTTGATGGAAAACACAGAGGTATCAAAGTTGTTTTTTTTTTTTAAAGGCATGAGCTTTACATGTTAGATGTCTATAAAAGCAAGATAGGTACCGTGTTGATGGCTTATTTTAATGAGTGGTATAGGCAGGATCTACATTTATGAAATAAATTACTTTAAAGGTCCTTCCTGACCTTTCTCCCCATCCCTGAGTGTTCCATTCTTACCCTCATTTTCGGTCTTCTGACTCTAGAGGAGTTTCAGAGTCTGACTCCCATGTAGCAGATTGTCAAGCTACACCATTTAAATTTACTCTGTACTGCATTCAGCATGCATATTTATCAGGAGTAATTAATGATGATAATCATCACGCTGATTGAAGAGAATCACCGTATCCCTATAAAGATTATTTCATCAAAAAAGAGCTTCTGGATGAGTACTTGAGTCTTGAATTGCATGTAAAAAATTTTCCCTACAGTCTCTGCAAACTCATTCCAAGCACCTTCGCCAAGCAGTTATTTTCAATTGAAACTATCTGCTGCTGATTACTTTTATACGACATTTAATTCCAGTTCCCTTACAGAATAATGAGTGCAGTTTGACAACTGCAGAAAATACTTGGGAAAATGTTAGTTTCACGATTTTCTAGAAGTTAGAGCTGAGCTGTAAACCCTTACTTTAAAGAAGCAGAATTTTTAAATAAAGCAGGATTTTTTTGTTGCTGATTTTAATTAAACTTCCAGGTATATAGTTCTTGACAGGTGTTGAAGCATACTTCTGAATAGCTGTTGTTTTATTCTTCATTTTTTACTATCCGCTGGTTGTGAACCTTGTCTTAAAAGCAGACCAGTGCCCTCAGCACTTGCAGACTGAAATGTTCAACAATTAATGAACAAGATAAATCAAGCTTTAAAAGTCCTTTTGCTCTTCATGTCCTCAATAAATTAAGTTTTATTTCCTCAGGAATAAAAGCATCCTTTCCCATAGGAAAAGGGCTGGGATGATTCATATGTTGGTTTGTGAAACTCTATCTTGTTGCTTACACATCTGTTCTATGGAAAGCTGGGAAAATACTGAGGAGAATTGCACAGTAATTTGTGACTAATATAGTTATTAAATATTAGTTTATCATCTTTATGGTGGCCTCTGATGGAACATCCTGTTTTTCATTGATCATAACCTTCAAAAATGTTAACAATCTAAAACAATTGCACAGCTGTGTAGAGACATCTAAAGCAATTAAAATACATGCCTGCTGTGGCTTTATTGGTAAAGGCATTTCCAAGGCTTGTTGCTTCTCTTTAGAGGAAATCTGGGCTCTAGGTCACCATTTCAAGCAAAACAGGAATAGTATACTTACCCAACCACCTTATTTCTTTTAAGAGATATTTGATTTAATTTTGTGAGTCCATAAGCATAGGCACAATATATATGCACACAAAGGAGTATTTGCATTAAGGATGGATGAATTTCAAACATACAATAATAATTTCAGAAAATAAATTTGAAGATTATTTTGTCCTTGGCACTGTAAATTATATTAAGATCTGTGGATCTCAACTCCAGGGGTTGACATTTTTATAATATTTGGTAAATTAACAAATGCTTCTATAAAAGCACTGGAACCACAGAATTCTTGTTATGGTTGTTAATAGTTTTTAGCTGTATTTAATTCTCTTCTGAAGTTTCTGTTTCTTATCATGCTTACACTAGATGGTGTAAAAAACCCCAAACATTCTTTGCTTCTTCATGGTCATATAATTCAAGGTAATTTAAACCTGTTCAGTTTGCTTAAAATTATTTTATCCCCTCAATACCTACTTAAAATTAACATCTTAAAAAATACGAATTCTTCATGCTCCAGTTTATGCCAGATCTTTCTGCATTGCTTGTGTTGCCTCATTAGTTCATCGTGCAGACGACTTGCCTCCACACATATGTTCTGCCAGTATTTTCTCCAAGAAGTGAAAAAAAACCCGTGTGAACCTCACTGTATGCTTGATAAAGCAGGATAATTATTTGAGGAATGAGTTCATCATTTTCCGACTGATCTCAGGGAAAGCTCTTGCATTTACATTTGCATCATCAATAAGGACAGCTGCAAAGGAGTATTCCAAGAATATAGGAAGAGGCACTTTAGGAATTTTTCTGCTGTGTCTTGGAGGCAACGTTTAGCTGCTCAGTGCCAGGACTGTGCTAGGAAACTGGCTAGAGCAAATGAGTCACCCCTGGGGCTTGCATCGCCCATGTGGGCTCTTCTGCTGCTCCCCAAGTGAAGATGCCCCAAGTGAAGATGCCCCTGGGAGAGATGCCCCTGTGAATTACTGACAGCAGAATAAAGGCCAACGTGGTGCAGGTTGTTCAGGCCAGTTAGCAGTAGCAGGGGGTTGCTTTGTGCTTCCAAGTGTGGCAGTGTGGCACTTGAGCTTCTGTGGTCAAAGCCCCCCGATGCTCGGCTTGTCTGGAAGTGCCCAGCTAGAGCATCGTGTTTCTTCGTGTAACATTAACTCTGACAGGTTTATTTGCATCCAGTTGAGCTCTGCTCACGAGTCAGGGTGAATGTGTTAAGAGCAAAATTTTGGTTTTGTTTTGGCTATTTCATACCTGTAAGTCTCACCCATTATGCATATCCTAAGTGTAAATTCTGTACATAGAGAGGATAAAACTTACTTGGATTAACCTTGTTTTGTGGGGGTGGAAGAACTGTCTTACCTGCAGACAATTCATGTGTTTTTTATTCAGACTTCCAAATTACACCAAACAAAAGCTTATACAGTTTGAAAAGGTGTCCTGAGATACCGGGTCTGATAGGCCACATGCTTTATAAATCTAGATATCTATTTTAATGTTAATATTACATCAGTATTAATTTTTGGAAATCATCTGGACAAACTAAGGAACAATGACTGATGCACCATAACACACTCATCGTGCAGGTGTCCTTTTCAGGCTCCCAGATTTGAAATCTTAAAACACAGTAATTGCTTACATATAATGCAATAAGATTCTGCAGGGATAAATGGCATGTTTCTCAATGAATTTAAAAGTATTACACTCTGTTTTTTTCTGCATGACCCGAAGACCTTTTGCAACAAGAAGGCTCAAAATTGTATAATTCAAACTTGGTTCCATCATATTCATTTTGCAGCCTCTTGCAGCATCACTGAAATCAGTGGGAAGAGCATTGAGAATGAAGAACTTCATCTGCTTTGAGTTACCATATATACTTCAAAAACTTAAGTATTTGGCAGTTTATTTCAGGAAGATCAGTGTGACCTTTTATAGAATTTTAAATGCTCATGCTTCTCTCAGTCTAAAGAAGAAGCTTCTTTTTAATGTGGTTTCCAAAATCGCTCTCAATTGTATATATAAATTAATTGATGATTTTCACATGGATCATAATTAGCTAACCACTTCCTTTTTTGTGTGTTCAAAATAATCCAGACAAACCAGAAGACTTCTCTTCTTTGAATTTTTCTATTGGATTGACATAATCTTCCTTTTACTCTAGATGTATAGAAAGAAACCTCTAGGCTAATAGTTAACAGTCGCACTTGTGGGAGTTAAGTGAGATTCATGTAGAAATTAAGCCAGACGAGGCATGGAGGGGGCTACTAAAACACGTTTGTGGTGTAGCCCAGCTACCTTCCAGTCTGTGAAATGCATGGATACATGCGTAACATGACAGCTGCACACATGGAAAAACAACAGGAGGGGAGTATCCCTGTGTCTTGCCTGGTTACGCATCAGTGCGAAAAGGACAGCCTGATCCCTGTTACCTGACAGCTCCCCATAGTCCACCAGGAACTGGAGTCAGAAGATACAGCAGATTTAGGAGGTAAATGCATAATGATTTTAGAACTGCAATAGCTTTGTTTTATATAATAAAGATAGTCCCGTCCCATCGTATTTCCCCCATAAACTTCACTTTTTTTTTCAGATTATTTTCATATAATTTTTATTTTTTTAAAGTGCAGGACCTGTTTTACATGATTATATAGGATTTATAAGGGATGCGTTTCTGTAAAATATCTCTGTGTATGTTTACATGGATATATGTAAAATGTATCCAATTTTAGGCACTGCAAATGGACCTCTGATTTCAGAGAAACTATTGAACATGACATAAATTTAAGTATGTGCGTAAGTCTCTGTGGGACAGGGGATTAATATGAGCTCTTATTTAACAATATTCTGCCACATTTTTTCTCTATGCAAGCCTGAGACAGTGCAATCAGAAAAGAGGTTGCAAACAGTTCACCATGATGGTACAGCATGGCATAATTACAGTATTATGAAGGGGAGAGCCAGGACTGACCCTCTGAGTGCCGTGTTCTTCGACCTGTAATTTTGAATAACCCGCACATTCCTGATGCCTTTGCCAATCAAGGGAATGAGCGCAGAACGTGGAGCAGAGCCCAGTTTCCCATGCTCACCGCAGAGGGCAGCTTGCAAACGAGTTAACCTGCGGCGAGAATTCCCTTTTCCCTTGAGATCGGGGGGTACCTTCAGGAAGGAGGCTGCCCCCTTTGCTCTTGAGATAGCCGCAGGGCTCAAGGCTTGCCATTTTCTGCAGACTACTTGCTATGTCTACAGGCAGAGCTCGGAAAGCATTTGCTGCAAGGGTGACGGGAAACGTTTTAAGGTTTCAGGAAGAGGTGGTACGAACAAGCCTCTCTGATGCTCCTAAATTCAGGGCAACCTGTCTCATCGCGATGGCACGTGGAAGGGAAGGTGGCACATCGGAATATAAGGCATGGAGGTGCTGCCAGGCAGTATTCCAGCTCCGGGTTCCTCACCTCCTTTCACTTGCAAGCTCCTGTAAGCAGTTCTTACTAGTACACGTACTAAAATAGAACACAAATAATTCCTGCAGTCTGGGCTGGCCTATTACGAATGTCAGACGTTACAAAGAACATTTCTAGAACTTTAATTCTAGAATTCATAAAGACTATTTTTCCCCTTCTTCTTTCATTTTAATATGAACAGCCACGTAAGTGCTCTCAGTAATAGTGTTATCCCAGTTTTTGTGTGACATTCTGTCAACGGTGTACATTAAAAATACATTATTAAATGGAAGGTGCTTTTAGGTCCCCATATTTTTGCCACCTGAGGCAGGATCATTAGGTTAAGATAAGAAAATAACAGTGATCTGTAGCTATTACAGATTATTTAATGCGGTAAGGTAGATGATACCCTTTTAGAAAAAAAGCCTGACAGTCAGAGGTGGAACAGTTACTGTAATTTATTTGGCAGGAAAAAAAACAGCGTCAAGCTTTGCAGTATCGGTGATAAAAAAAATGAAATTCACTTGAGTGAAATTCATTTCAGAGAGTTGCCTCAAGGAATAGAGCATGCTGGAATGCTAAATCAAGAAATGTGTTAAAAACTGTTCATGTACCACTGGGTTCAGAGGCAGTATCTGAGAGAGTGGCCTACAATACTGGAGGCAACAGAAGGAGGTACTGCACTGTTAATTGAAGATGGTATCACAGCTGAATCAAGTAACCCAGTGTCAGGATGGCTGGCAGTAATAAAAAAGCACCTATTTCAGTGAATTCTTTCCAAATGTTCCATTATTCAGTATGTAGCACATTAGCTTTTGTAATTAAATTAACACCGTTTGGATTGAGACCACTGGCATGTGCACTGTGGAAGCTGCAGGAAATATGGAAAATTACTTGAGGGAGAAGAGACACCCTAATATATATAATATAAAAGACAAGGCAAGACACAGATTCTTAATTGCAGCATTTCCCTCATTCAGAAGCGCGTTTGGCCCCTAAAAGGGACAGGTAAATGTAAGGGCCCAGTATTTGCACCTCAGCATGTAGTGTTGCTAGCAAATAAAATTGGGCTCACCATCTTCCCAAGAGGCTTGCCACAAAGCAGGAGAGCAACTGGAGACCTAGGAAGCCCGATCCATAGAAAGGCAGCTTCCATTCCATGTACTCAGGGAATGAATTGTACCTTACCACATGGATCCTTTAAGGTTGCAGTGGGCCTAGTGTGGTCCTGTCAACGAGATGCAAACAAGCACAACCCTGAGACCTGTGGAGTTACTCCGGGGGCTGAATTTAGTCCAGGGCTAAGTATATTTTGGCCAGTCCAGGCCCAGCACATTGAGCTTGAGGCCTCTGAGGTTGGGCAGCAGAACTGACAGGCAGCAGACAGACCCTTGGCATTGGGAGGAAAGGGGCTTTGGGATGCAGTTTCTGTGGTCACTTATGTGCATATACACTACTGGCTCTGTAGCATCCAAGAATTGTTACTTTTTTAGAGTCTTCTAAGTGCTTTTTAAGGCAAGTGATTTTTAGAGGAGCTCTGAATGCAGCATGAAGGTGGCTAGGGTGTAGAAGCACAGTCAGGATAGAAAGAAGCACAAACGTGGAAATGGGAGGAAGGAACCCAAGAGCTGCTCTCACAGGGTTTCACAATGGAGGAGAAAAGATGGGGCAAATACCTTAAAATACCTTGGTAGTCCAAAACAAGGTCCTAATGAAATGCTGCACTGCATTTTCTCACCGAGAAAGAAAATAAATGGCTAGGTTTAGATATGTACTCACTGAGAACAAGAGGAAACAGTAGAAGAGGTTGGTTAACTCCTTAGAAATTAAAAAATGTACATCAAACAATTTGCACACATGGGAGAAATAGGATAACTTAATTAAAGAGGATTGAGAAAAAAAAGCTAAAGTTCCTAAAAGTATTTTCTAATGTAAATGCTTGAATGCTTGAATTTAATTGTCAGCAGTTGTTTAATGCAATGTGGGCTGTTCTCCTACATCAACTTTGATGTTCATCTCCTTGGAAATACTGGTGTCCATAAGAGAATTTTTAAATAACTAGCAAAAATACTTGTTTAGAATCTATTGCAGACAAAAGCTAGGGTGTTTTTTAAAAAGAGGGATAATTAATAACAGCTATCCAATCAGAGTAAACAGCAGACAGTGAAATCCTTTTTCTTAACAACAGAAGTGCGATAAACCAAAAAGGATCATTTGTGTGTGAATTTTCTGCCTATTTCTTCATATAACATGCATTTTGATTTGATTAGAATATCTAGGTTTCCTGTAATCTCTCCATGGAATGAACTAAGAGAGACAGCATTTGGTATTCAAGGGGTCACTGCATCCAGTGCTTGAATATCACATCCTGTCTTCCATGCATGAATGTCATAGGGTCTGTAAAGCGCTTCCTAAAAATAGCAATCCAGAACTTCCCCTGGACATCCTGCTGTTTATGCAACAGGATTTTCACTGTTTTGCTTTTTCCACATCTATACTTATAAAAGAATCTATATGTTAAAAAAAGGAAGAAAGGACCTTGTTAAATTTAGATATCTCAAAAAAGAAGTGATCCTTAAAGAAAGAAATTAAATTAAGTTCTGGCATGCCAAGACTATTGAATCAGATGTTGTTACAAGAAATAAAGATTTAGTGATTGGTATTTCTGTATTTATACACAGAATATAAAACTGGAAATATTTTTATTTGCAGCCAACATTTTAATTTACCAACAGTGAAAGAAAAGCATGTTGTTATATGTATTTAAGAATCTTTTTTTCCTTTCTACTATTACTTGAAAATTTAACCAGATTATGCTTTGTCACCTATACCCACTCTTGTAGATAGACCAGAATTAAGTCAGAACTGAGCAATATTTTTTTGTTCCTTTAGAATCCCTGATCAGACCATTTGGGCCCTTAATCCACTGCAAGTGTTAAAAGAGAAAAAAAAATGAGGATTGTTGTGGGTCCTTTTGTTGCATATTTATTTGAACTAACATAATCAGAGAGAAGGACTTGATTTTCTGTTATCTTTAAGTATTTTTACCTCTTCTTTACCTCACTGTATTTTGTGGTGTTATTTCCTTCTTATAACATGACTAATTTTATTTTTTCATCTCTTTTATAGATGCAAGAGTTCCGAACTAAAATGCAGTCAATGTTTCCAGCAATTCCTAAAAAAAGTGAACCTACTGTAGAATGGGAAGACTTACTTAAATCCAAATGAAAGAAGCAGACAAATTTGGAGACATCCCTATCAGCAAGAATGTCAGGGGAGCTACTACAGGTGTCCCATCTGAAAAACTCAGACTAAGTGAGAAGAAAAAATCAGAATAAGAAAACTCAGATTTCTAAGACTAAGTGAAAAGAAAACTCAGACTAAGTGAATTATTGAATTCACTGGACCTGGCGATGCCTGTGAACATCTAACAACAAGAGAGTTTACAAAAATAATTTCTATTATGCTGTATGTTTGCTAGTACCTCTCCAGCCTGTTTGATATAGTTGATGTGTTAGGAAATCCAAGGTGAGTTGTATCCATCTTAAAAAAAAGTATTTATTTTACCAAAACTTGAAGAAGAAACTAACCTTCAGTAGTAAACATAATGAAAATGCAATAATAAGCCCTTATTCCATGCAGTCCCTCAAGAGAAATTCTAGGCAATTTCTCTAGGAACCAAGAGTACTTTCAGTGTTATTTGAACATGTCCTGTTAGGAACGTTAACCCTCAAGTAAATTGTAACAAATCTGTTAATGAGTCTGGAGGTAAAGCATACAGTAGAGTCTCCTAAAAATAAAGGAGATATATAAGGTTGCAACGGAGGAAGTATCTGAACCATGCTATTTTTGAATGTCTAGAGGGAAAGCTAAAAGCATCCAGAATGCAAGGAATGCCCTACTGAGCCGCTCTGTAGAGCAGAGGAGAGATCTCAACAAAGTGCACTCTGTTTCCTCAGTAGTACTTTTTTATTGGATCTTACAAAAATCTGATCATTTGCATAAAAGCTGCTATTGTAGTATGAAAATCTAAGTTGTAAGTGAAAATGGAATAAAATACCGATATACTTGGTCTTCTACAGGAAGTATTTTCAGCTAAGAAAATAACCAGTCAAGTATTGCTTTCGGTATTTCAGTAGCTCCCGTGGCTCTTCTACCTAAAGCAATCTAGGCAGTATGTTATTTTTCACACTGCAGTGATCTCATGAAGTGTGGGCGTAAATAAGGAAGAATAATGTCTTAGTCAAACACTGTATTTGCAGAGTTATAGATCTGTAAAACTGCAGAAATAATAATCTTTAAAAAAAAGCCATCACTGAACAATCCTTCACAGAATACTCAATTATAAAGTTTTTTTATTAATTGCACACAGTCCAATTAGTCAGCTGTCAGATTTAATAAAGTCCTCTTAAAATCTGTCCTTTGTGATTAAATCTTTAGACTCCTAAGAAATAATGATAAAAAAAAAGTTTAAATGTCAGATGAATAATAGAGAAGTATGGTTTCCCTATGAAACATGACAGCACAAAAATAATATCTTTAAAGAAACTGAAGTGTAATAGCTGGCATTTATTCCATAGCTTGATGCTTGTAATCCAGTATAAAATAATTTGTGGTGCCCACAGCCATCGTAAACGCACAGCAATGGTGTGTTTTTGTGTTTCTATTAATCTGTGCACGTGCTGATGCTTGCAGCCCCTGTGCTTATGTGTATTGGTGCTGGCTTGCTAAGTTGAAAATGCTGTCCATGCCGTTAAAGCTAGTCAAGTGCTCAACAAAATAAATGCAACTCTCCTAGCATCCTTAATGTCGCTCACCTTTATTTTCTAAGGTGGGATCCAGGCTACCTGCCTTGATCTAGGTGAAGAAGCTTCTAGTGAAATTTATAATTAGTCATCCAAGTTCCCTGCACAGTCAATAAAGACACAGATGTGCAAAGACTGACTTACGCCATACTAAAATGAACATGCAGTCCATTTTACAAAGCATCTGACCTGACCTAACCATGGGCTGCATCTGGAAAAAACGTTTCTCTCCCATCAGCCCAGGGACCATATGAGGATAGAGGCCAGGGGGCTCACCCTGCAAAAGAGGGTCAGATCAGAGCTAGTCCTGACACAACACGGCAACCCTTTTGGTAATGGCTAGCCCCAGTATCAGTATTATAAAAACAGGATCACTGATATATAATTAGTTTTATATATGCAGGATCTGTATTATAAAATATTTCCTTGTGATAAGTAGGATAAATCAAATCTGGAAGCACCCGAATGGAAATATCTAATTACATTCTTCAAAAAATCCAAACCTAGTGAAATGTACAGGTAGAAATTTTTGAAGTAGAATAACACTTATAGGCAAGTGCACAGTTATCTAGTAAATCAGTGTGAAAGTGTAAGAATAAACTTAAAACATTTTCCAAAGAGAGTGAAATTCATAGATTGCCTTATTATTCCAGGCTTTATTCTGCACTTTCCGCTGAGAACCAGTTTTTCTCTAGACAACAGTTTATGTAAAAGAGTGAGAACATAATTTTAAAGTAAATTAAGTCTTAATCAAAATGAAAAAATACAAGAGTTCTTGTATTTTCTTTCCTGCACTGTGCAGCTCTTTTCACTAGCTGAATGTTCTGCTTCATTTCTGTTTTTTTCTTTTCTGCTTATGAAAATGTTTGGAATATACTGGAAACCACAACAAAGCCCTAGAAAATGTAACCTTCTCTGAACAAATATAGGGGAGGAGTACATGGAAGAGTAAGAGCAGCTAAGTACTGTGGAGTGTGTAGTTTCTGCAAGTGAACAAACAAAATGAAGCAAACCCCATCAGACATTATACCTTAAAAAACTAAACTGAATTTCAAGACTTGTATAGCTATACATGGAAGCAAAAAGAAAGGTAGGTCTAGAGGCTCCTTAGTCCTTTTTTTTTTTATATTTTATTTAAAAACAAAAACTATATCTGCATCAGGGAGGGCAAGTGAAAAACAGAAGAGGAAGGTTATTTTCACTATCATTTTTTTCTAGCGCAAAGAGTTACACTAAAGTGGGGTTCACCCCAGACTGGCGATTGGAAGTGCGTAATGTGGAAGCGCTGCAGTGAGTTTCAAGTTGGTTCTGTCACCTTTTGTGGGCCTCTGTGTTTCGTTTGTAGTGATTTGTACTGACTTCCTGGGTCACATTTCGTTATAAGAATAATGGAGAGCACGTGTGTTCCTAAAATTAGCCTGTGGGCTATTACTTAATAATATGTGGGCTCCCACTGTACTACCGTGTTGCTTGGAAACAAAAAGAGAAATGGAAAGCAGTGCTGAAGAGAGCTCAGTATGGAAACTGGATGTACAGGGAAGGATTACATGCAGGCTACACTGCCATCCTCATGGTTATAAAGAAAAACTCAACTCAGCCGGGCCCAAGGACGCTAGCGGTGTCCTTGCCTTGGAAGGTAACAAATGGAAACACTTGTTTAATTTGGTCCACCACCCAATCCGGTGAAAGCACCTCAGGGGATTTTGCTGTGATTTTTGTCACCCATAGCTGACTTAGGCCAGACTTGCAAGAGCTCTTCCTTTTTGAAAATTCAGATCACCTAACACATATGCAGAGCAGACTGGCCTTCAATATTTAGGCTGTCATTCAAAACTCTCCAGAGAGTTAAATGCTTGAAACTCAATTAAAGAGGAAGAGCTGAATCAACAATGCCAGAGTCTGAGCTTGTGGGTGCAGAATTTCTAGATGTTTCTAACCTGATAGCTAGGCCAGTAAGCAATCCCATTTGGGCAAATGGTCTATTTTAACGATCAGAATTAAGCTGACGGAAGTATTTCTGTGTGTGATTTGTCTATTTCTTTAAATACCAGGAACATATTGTTAAATTAGTTAATGGGAAGAAAAAACTGTTTAACAACTAATGTGCTCCTTTATGTCGAGCACCATCTGTGTGCAGCATTCGGGGTGCCCCAGGATGTGGAAGAGAGGAAATCACACCGAGTTTCAACCTCGTCTTCTTTACTGTCATTATCTTGGTCACAGTATGATAAATAATCACATTTATCTTCTGGAACATACAAGGCTTTAATCAACCTATTAAACAGGAAGGCATTTTTCACAGACTTTAAAAGGCACAAAAAAGACATTATCTCCTGATAGCAATCCATTTCATGGGTACTGAGCACTTGAAACTCAGAACAGAGTGAACAAGACAGGGCTTTTTTTTCCCTTTCACATCTAAATAAAGCTATTTGCAGAGACTTCAGTCAAGCATATTGGGGCCTAACTCTGAGAATCAGAAAGCAAACAGACAAATAAGCTTTTGTAGACTGCAAAACAGGAAGTGTAAGAGAAAGTTTTTAATTCTGCATATCCAAATATCATCAGTTTTGTTTGGCTTAATATTATTTATTTTTAATTAAGAGGTTTAACTATTACTTGTAGCTTCAGGAGAGGAGGCTTTGCTGTTCATCAGACTGCCAAGGGGCATCCCACTCTTAGCTGATGTTACCCCTGATCACCAGCAAAGCAGAGAGGAGACACGTCTCACCTGTGAGTTTGGATCTGGGCACAACTCCTCAACTGTGGGCGCCAACCCTCAACTACAAAGGAGAGACAAGCGGGAGAAGGCAGCACTGACATTAAGAGGGCTGTGCCACGGCACCCATTTTCTTTCCAGTTGTAACCGTTAGTCACCTAGCAGCATCTCCTACCACTGCGGAATGGGAGGTCAGCCAATACCTCACAGTGAACAGACGAGATGAGGGAGACAAGGTAAAACCATGCGCACACACACACACACAAAAGTCCGAGCCACGATATTGTTCCCACTGTTCCTCCATGGCACTTAAATTCTCTCTGTTTTAGCAAGTTTGGAGTAGATGTGGGAACTAAACAAATACCAAGTTTGGTTCCTTCAGTTTATCCATACCAAGACTAGCTATGGTGGTCTGCACAGCTTTTATGGAGCTAGTTGATACATTTCTCTGTGGTGGGTGCGCTGATGACTGGACAAAGGCAGCAGGAATGTGAGTGGCCTTGTACAGGCACCACAGAAGAGCGGCTGGAGCGAGAGGTGTCGCCCCTCTCTTCCAGGGAATGCGCCACTGGGCAGGAGGTCACAGGAGGCGGCACCTCCTGCCTCTGAAGATTCTAATTAAAGGTTTTAAACGAATGGAGGATTAAAGGGCTCTAGGACAGGGACTGGCACCCCCACAGGCTGGTGGTGAGAGAAAACGATGCGAGGGGCCACAAGCCACCCATGGTGGCATTTAGCTGATAGCGTGAGGCGTCCCCGGCCTGCGCAAGGTGTTCTAGCAGTCCCTGTTGCTCTGAGGAGTTTTAGGAGACTGCACCATGGGCTCAGCAGAAGGAACTGAAGATGATGGACTCCCCTTCATGAAGGTGAACTTGTTGTCAGAACAAGCATGTGAAATGTGTGTATGTGCACTGTGTACATACATCCACAGAGACAGGAAGATCCATATGCTTTTCTTCCATTTAACTTAATCAATGGTTACAACACTAAATTAGGATAGCAGTTTTAAAAGCCATTTGACTTGACAGGGAGTGGGAATTTGAAAGCCTGTCCTCTGAAACACAGAAAAGTGTCCTGACCCATCCCGCTATTGCGCATGCAGAGTGAGAGGCATCCAAGGACACTCTCAGTTTTGGCGCTTCCTACTGAAAGCACTTCATTTCATATAACTAGTACAGTATTTGTTACATCAGAGAGAATGAAAAAAGTTGAAAAACTGGCTTGACAATTGCATGGTCAAGATATTCACTTGGGATGGGGTAAAGTTCAAGAATAATTAAAATGAAGCGGGACAGCTTTGACAAGGGAGAGGGACACCTCCTGCCTGTAATACACCCTTAGGACAGTCTCCCAGGACAGCAAGACCAATCTCAAATCTTATGCTTTAGGCTTTGCACTGAGTTTAGATTTTTCCTTGCCATCCCTCCCCAAACCAAGCAATCTGATCAAATATCTCAAAATGACAACATTTATTTTCACAGCTGGTTGAATTATTCCAGTAAAGCAACATTTCCTACATTCTCCCCCAAAGGAAACATTTTCACCTGAAGACTGAACTTTTTTTATCCTGTGCTACTGGACTTAATTTACATTCTTCTCTTCTGTAAGGCCTCTGGAGTTTTAGCCAGCAATAGCACCCTATTAAACTCTATTGCTGATTCTCTTCCTTTCCCCTGGCTGTCGGACTAGGACTTCATATTGATAAAGTGCACTGGGCGGGTTATTGTTCTCTGCTCTGCTTCACTACACAGTTTATTTATTATTTTGTATGACATTTCAAGAATAGTTTGTGGCTGATATGCACTACGTCTGGGATTCCTTCTTATGTCTGGGTTCGGCTCACTGCTTTCGTATTCCATTGCTCTACAGACACACATAGATCCCCACTAGTTCTTTATTGCTTCTCTTTCCCTTTCATTTCAAATATTTTTTATTTAAAAAGGAAAAAAAAACAAATGCCTTTAGATATGTGTGTATTGGGTACTCACAATATGAGCTTTATTGATGATGGATAAGCAGACAATGATCCACATTTTTTGTAGGATTTTAAAGGAGAGTGTTCAGTTTGGGTCTAGGCACACAGAGTCATTTGCTTTTTTTTTTTTTGAATATTGACTTATTACATTATTATTGCATTTTATGTTACCTTTTCATAATATTCAGAGTCTACTGATTCACATACACATACCCAGTCTTCTGTATGCCGCCCGTATTCTCCTCTATGTAATGAAAAGGTCGGCAGTGACGTCTTTTCATGATCCCAGTGTTGATCTACTGCAGGAAGTATTTTTGTTGGTCAAGGGTATATTTTGATATTGCTTATGAGAACACACTCTAAGGTTACAAAAACCCTGCGTGATCCTATCGAAAACCAAAAGCTCTGTTTATAATAAAAGGGATGATGTACTCTATGCTAAACATTAATCCAATACTAAAATACAGTGCAGTCAAAATCAGTATTAACTTCAACTGGTGCTTTTCAATGAATGTACAAGATTTCTACTTTCAATTGTCATACATTTACAGAAGTGTACATTGAAATTCTCAATATGTAGACATATGATTTAAGTGAAAAATAAAGTACACCTCAAAAAATATCATAAAATGTTCATATGTTTTGTTAATAATCTGACAAGTCTCAATAGAACACGTGTTCTGCATTGAGCTATTTCTTTTCCCATAGTTGTTAAGCAATTTTCCTTCCCTACAAAACTTCCTGCTCTTGGTCCTCATTGTCATTCCAGAAGACCAAAGATTTTCTTATCATCAGCTTTTGCTGGCAGATAGAAGAGTGCTGGAGAAGAGTTTATGAGCCCAGGTCAGCATCACATGCCACTTGATTGCCCTGACCTCAAACCCACTGAAACATGGGCTTTTCTAGGCTTCTATTTTGGTTTTTGAGTTTCTTTAAAGCTGAAACTTTGAAGCTCAAAATCATCAGAAGTCACAGAAAGAGAAACCTCATGCAAACATATACCACTGATCTTTACACTGCTTTGATCTCTTACATATCTATAGCGCCTTTCATCATGAAGAAGCCCAATAAGATTTATAAACTGCCTTCAAAGGGAAGTCTCTTATCCTCACTATCACAATGAGCACAGCAGTGGAAAACAGTCTTCTGAGTAGATGATGACCCGTAGTAAAGTGTATATTAACAGGCAGTAGCAGAATCATTAGCAAAGACAGAATGCCTTATTTGGAAGGAGCTACAATACTGGAGAAAACAATGAAGGCCTCAGGTTTTAAGGATCAGTTTATCTAAGCTGGAGTGAGAGACATCCCTGAGAGCCTCATTTAGCTATAAGAATGTTAGCATTAATTCCTCCATCCTCACTATTGCCTGAGTTACCATTAACCAGCACATACTTGGTTAGTTTGGGACTGTTTACATTGCTGGAAGTTTTGCTTTGGAAAGGTTTTTAAGGAAAAAAGATCAGATTCCAGGCAGTTTTCACAAATGTACAACCCTCCTCAGCTTTCCGTGTTACAAAAACAGCCCTGTGACCCTCTACCCTTCAACACCTGGAAAGGCAGATAAGACAATATCTGTTTAGATAGACATAATTGAAAACGGGAAAGAATCTAATCACAGGAGGCAGAAAAGCTGTTCTGTAAAACTATTCCAGGCTTCTAGATTCAATAATTCCTAAATCTGGGATGGCTAAGGAGGTACTTCATGTTCTTGGTTATGTCAACTCATCTTTTGAATAAGTCTTTCTGAATCCTCTCTTCATATGTGCTGGCACACACAAGACATCTGGACAGAAAATATACACACAACTCTGTGCTCTCTCCTGGTCTCTCTTCAAAATTCTGGCCCTTTCTCTTCTTTCAGTTACCCAGACTCCTTGATGAACTGAACCTCCTCAAAATTTCAGGCATCCTTGAAGACTTTCAGATAATTATAGTCTTTACTGCATTTCAAAGCTAAAGCTTTGGTCACTAAGCACCTCCATAATGTCTGATCAATGAAGTGATTGATTAGGAAAGGGAAAATGCGCTACTGGACAGTAAGTGAAACGGCTAATGACCTAACACAGAGAAGTCTTTAATCTTGGGCTTTCATGACTATGTGCTTATCCATGACCCCCAAAAGCCAGCAGAATGCTGCAAAGTTGAAAGCATCATCAAAAAAAAAAGATGTGATTGAAATTAGAGGTATTGGTAACATCTAGAGTGGGCTCAGGGAAAAATTCTAATGTTTGTTTAGCTGATACATGAGATTGTTTGCCCTAGTAACTGTAGCTCTGTCTGATATGTATGAGGCTTTGAATATTTTATAGCAGTGATGGCTGTGTTCACTTAAAGGCAGCTTCTTAAAAGAAAAATTAAAATTCCAGAAAACACTTTGTCTTTCAACTCAGCATTATGTAATGTTTCAAACTTGATACCCATTTTCTTTGAAGGCTTTTCCTACTGATAACATCAGAAATGTCATCCAGGAAAGATGTTTCATCTGAAAAAAAAAGTGTTATTGGGTCTTTTTGGGTTTGTTTTGTTTTCTTTTTTATTCCACTGACAGATAATGAGTGTTAATGTTTCATCTGAAGCAAAAAACGATAGCTGAGTTGGAGGAGAGCTACAGAGGAGGGCACTGGGGAACACATTTGTGAGCCATCACACACATTCTCAGAGAAGCCCAGGCAGAAATTCAGAACATCACATCTTAATAGAACATAATGTACTCCAGAAAGGGAGAGATAATGTATCCTAATGTATTCAATATTTGCCTTTGATGTAAGCTTAAGCATTATTCCATATGTTTTATTCCATCACTAAATTAATTTTGGTTGGAAATCATCGCAGATTAATTATCAAATATGACTAAGCTCCCGCTCACTTGTTTTCCTAGGTTATTTGATGTCTGCTGTGAGACAGTTATATTGCAGAATTGCATTTATAATATCTGTGGCTAACGTTAACGTGACCACGCCAGATTTTTTAGCTACCAGGAACAAATACGGCTTGGTTGCCCAGGGAGGCGAGAGCATAGGAAAGAAAAAGCCTGGGCCTTTTCTTTGCACATGTACAGAATCTTTAAAATAAAATAGAATTAATTAGAATCTATTTTTAAAGAGAAAGAATCAAACCATTTGGAACAACCATTTCACACATTGAATGACAATTGCTGCAAGCAAATGCTTGCTTGAGTAATGAAGGCAAGAATTAGTAAAAAATAAAATAAAATCTCAGTTTTTACAGACCACTTCCTGACCTAATCCTGTCCTTTGTTTTGAACAGCCTTTATGTAAATTTCCAAGAACATTTTAAATAATAGATGTGCCATAATTACAGCTTGTGTTTCTTATGAGAGAGGGTTTTACTATTCAGATCTTGTCATTTCAAGATCAAAAGATTTCTATTTCAGAACTATCTTCCTTGCTGAGCTCTAGACAGACAAAATACTTCCTGAGTTGCTGGATCCTTAACTGTTATGAGCTTTATTATCATTAAATTGAAGATGTGTTCATGAAAATCCTACACTGCACAAGCAGCTTATTGCAGTATTGTCCATACTTTTTTAACATAGAAGCCCACATACCCTCTGAAAAAAAGCTATGGACCATCTTGTTTGAGTGATATAGGGATGGTTTTCTTCTACAGAAAGAACTTGTAAATTCTTCTAATTTATCAAAAACCTAACATTAATAGTTCCCATTTCAACTATTCATGTAATTACTCATGAGAGAGCAAACACGTATGTAATATTTTGCAAAGACTTATCATATTGTATTGATCACTAAAGGTTCCTGAATCACAAGATAAGAATACTTCTTTAGAGTCAAAGGAAGTATGGGGCAAAATATTTAATTCAAATTTTCTAGAGATTTTTGGTTAATTTATGATGATAAAATGACAGTTATATCAAAAAGCAGAGGTTAATCAACCCAGATCTTCTTGTATGAACAACTACTCACCCAATTTGACGCATCAATCATCAGATATGGCCTGGGAACAGATTCACAAACATGAGAGGTAGTGTTCAGCTAGTGAGGAGGCAGCGTTCAGAGCTCGTATTAGGCTGTTCAAATTCAAGGCCAAATCACAAAAACATTCTAGATACAACAATGGCAAAAAAAATCACAAAAATTCTTTACAGTAGCTTTGGCCTAGAAATTTTAAAGACAGAAATCTCTAAATGATTATTTTTCCTGTTATATCTCACTCTAAGTGCTGTTGTTTGCAGGAACAGCAATAAACATTGCTTCCAAGTTTAGGCTCTGATGAAAGCCAAAGTTTTGGTTAGAATGCAGACATCTTAGTTCTGAGCTGCTGTAGCAACATGCCTTGAAACAACTGCTGAGTGGACATTAACACTCCTGTTAGCTTTACCTGAGTCTTTAAGGTGACGTTCATTTCATGCCATTACCCCATTAAAAGTAGCCCCTAAACCTTCCTGCACCTTCCTTCAGCTAAATATTTCCATCCTCTGAGCAGAATTAGCAGCTTCAGCTGTGCAGTTGTGTGACAGAACAATGCACAAGAGGGTTCAAGCCAAAGAGCTTCTTCCCAAATAACTGTTTCCCAGCTGCTCTCTGGGAAGTCTCTGACCCAATGCATCACAAATACTGGTGCTGGCCAATGTGCACAATAGGGAAGGGATGTGGACTATTTTTCAGCACCAAGGAAATGCCAGGAAAGCCACAACTAAGACACATGTACAAATAGCTAGGTGGAGAATGTAGAGAGGATAGGGCCAAACTCTTCTTGGCGGTGGCCAGTGATAGGATAAGGGGTAAAGGGGACAAACTGAAACCCAGGCAGTTCCATCTTCATGTAAGGAAGAACTTTTTTTCCTGTGAGGGTGACAGAGCCCTGGCACAGGCTGCCCAGAGAGTTTGTGGAGTCTCCTCCTCTGGAGATCTTCCAAACCCGCCTGGATGCCTGGATCCCTGTGCCCCGTGCTCTGGGTGTGCCTGCTGGAGCAGCGAGGTTGGACTAGATGATCTCTAGAGGTCCCTTCCAAACTCAACCATTCTCTGATTCTGTGGTTCTGTGAAGACCAAGACTGTCTGGGGCATTTGGTTCATGAACAGGAAAATTCATTACAGTTCTGCTTGGCTATTATCCATCTGAGCTAAAATCTTCATGCTCTAATCACTTTTAACCAAAACTACAGCAGTCAATGAAATCTCTGAAAGGACAGACACAGCTTGATCCAGTAAAAGCTTTCGAAAAAGGCTCATAGCAAGGAAGGAGGTGACATCTGAAAGAAATGATAGTGATAGAGGCACAATCATTGTTAAAAAACATTGAAAAATAATTCTGACCCAAATATTATGTGATGAGCACATAATCCCATAGTGAATCCCATAGTGTAAGACAACATTCAGAATTAACTTTTACTCTTTTTTTATTATTATTGTCATAGTGCCAAACTGTTATCAGGGATTTCAGATGCTGCTCTTTTTCATTCTGAAATATAACATTCAAAGCCTTCATGAGCTTTAGTATAACTCCAAGATCTTGAAAAAGAAAGGAGTTATATGTTCATATACAATCTAAAAAAGAAACTTAGGCCTGGGATTTATGTCTCATACTATTTGGACATGGCCTGAAATAGAGTTTTTCCACTACTTGCATCAAATGATATAAGCAAATGTGTGATATGAATGATAAAACAAGCAAGACTAGTACCAGAGAATGACCTTTTTTGTCCTGCCAGCCAAATGAACATACAGTAGGATGCACACATTCTCTACGATGACCAGAAGAACAAAAGGTCAAGCATTTAAATAGCAAATATTGTTGTGCAACTGCTTCCTGACATTCATCAGTTTTAAGACTTATGAAGTAGGCAGTGCTATAAAATAGCTATGCCCTTGAATATTGGTTAGCATCTTCTCCATCTCTACATTCCTTCCTATTTTAATAAAATTATCACACAGTCAATCAAAGGCTCAGTTATAACCTTGAATTTGTCTTTTCACCGGTGGCTGGTAGCAGAAGCAGAGGTAGAAATCTAGCAGAATGAGGCAGAAGCAATGGATCTTTCCAATGGGGGAAGAGCATGGATTAACCGAAGACCCTGATAAGCTCCAAACCTTTAGAAAGGCAGCAGCTGAATGTGAAATATTCGAGTAAGGACACTGTCTCCTCCTGAAGACCTGCTAGAAAGAAAGATGTGCAGAGGTGGCTCTTTTGTTCAATGTCGGAGACATCAGTATGTTCAGCAGCGCAGTGATACAAGTGGGAGTCAGGCAGTTATTAGCTGCTGCTGCTGCTCATTTCTGAAGAATACTGCCTCCTGAAAAAGAATATTCTGGGGGAGAAATTTGAACCCAGCCCCATAGACAGTGCATTCCGGCACCGTTGCTGTCTAATAATTATTCCTTCTTCAAAATATCTTTCTGCTGATCACCTGTGTGTCTCAGTTGATTTTTGCAGGCTCGTCCTTCTGCTTACTCAAGCAGACTTTGTTTTGTTTCTCTCACTATCTAAAATAGCAGAACCTAAAACATGTTTGGCATGATACAAGCCCCCTCTCCCTGCAGCTCACTGGAGAATTCAAGCCTCTTCCTTATTTCTGGTTCTGTTTTTATCCCTGCCCCTCCTCCCAGCATAAGGGAAATCTGCAGTCTGTGTAGAGCTTGACTGAACGGAATAGGAGAAGTGATGAGAAGAGCAGTCTCATCCATGAATATCCAAATGAAGCTCCTGTGTTGACCTTGCACACTTCTGATTAAGCAAATATGCAAATGTAAGGCAGTTCAAAGCTGGATTAACATTCAAAGATTTTAAAAAGCTACTGTGCCTACATGTGGAGTGACCTTTGGGCCTGCTGAAATCCGTTAGACTGCAGATGGGGATGAGTAAGACATTATCAAGATAGTCTCCATCTATTTTATATCTCGCAGTCACTACGAAATGGCCACAGGAAGAAATGAATATCCAAACCAAGCTTTTACAGTGGGACTGGTTTCAAGGCAGGAGATTATTCTACATCATACTCGAGGATGTCTTTTCCAGTAGAATCCAAACCCCCAAAACTGACTTGCAGGTTTTGTACCTCAAAAGATGGGTGAAAAGGGAAAACTTTCCACATCTGGATCTCAAAGGTCTTACCAAGGCTCAGAGGGAGCCAAAAATACTAAGGAAATAGTCAGAAGAACCAGTTCTAGACAACTGCGGAGAATCTGCTCTTTCCAGTGGTTTGAGCAGTGGCTATGAGGATTTAGATTGGCTATGAGGATTCACAGGTGCCTGACAGCTGTTACAATTTCATCTACAAGGAAGAGTAAGATATGGAAAACCAAAGAAAGGGAATGGTCAAGAATTGCTGTCAGGATTAAATGTTAGAATCATCTTCAGCGATTTTTCATGCCCATTACCAGCCTGGTCAGTTGCCTCACTGCAAAGAGGCACCTTATTTCTAGGAACATAAGAGAAAAATGTCATGTGTTCTCAAGACTAAGATCTTGCAAGTAGCAGGCTCTACGCCCTATGTATCTCAGAGATTTTATTGCTGTTGTTCCCACTATTCCCACTGAAAAGATACTCCAGAACGGAACACCCTGATGACTGGGAAATGCTTTCTGCTTTCCAGCCAAAATACATTCACAGCTACACTTAATCATTTGTTATGAAATTTGAATTTGTCTAATGAGTTCCTAAAGCCTGATCTGCATTAATATATTTATTTTTTTATTATAAAAAGTTTGAAAAGATTTTTTTTTCTAAGTGAAGCTGGAAGGCATCAGAAATAAGTTCAGATCATCTGTTAGGAATTTCAAAGGAATGTAATTATGTGTTTTCAAACTACTGAAACTGTATTTCTGTGCTAAAAGTCTATGCATGTACCCATAATGAAGACACACAGAAATACACTTCCAGGTAGCATTTTTTTATCAGAGTTCATTTGAAAGGAAAAAATGAACCAAAATAAAATCCTCAAAGTTCCTAATCTGATTTCTTCTAATACTTTTGTGAATAAAAGGTTCTTCACTGTTGACCTATGTCTTAATTTAGCATGTCTAATACTGGTTACTATTTGTGTTCAATCAATTTGCCTCAATACATAAGTCATAAGTGTATTTTTAAAGTATTGTGGTATATCTGATGTATATTTGAGGTTCCAGAATGTCTTTATGCAGCTGACAACAAAGTTATATATATAGTATGGTACTTTATGTTGTTGCTTTGAAGATAAGAAATAAGGATCAAAATTTACTGCCCTCTGAAACAGTAGGAAATGTTCACAGTAAATTGTTGAAGCTACAGCTGAAGGACCTAAATAGCATATCTTGGAAACAATTATTCAAAGCTTTTGAATCTAATGTTCCTTTGTACATGTTGGTCATTTTGGGAAGATTCAAGCAGTTATTTTCCAAGATTTTCATAAATCAAAGGAAAACAAAAACATTCACATAGATGACTATGAACATTTAAAACAAATAACATGAACCTATAAGGAGATCTATTTTGCACTGCTCTAGGGAAGTAGGAATAATTCCCTGTTTCTAATGATGATTAAGCACATTTTTCCTTTGGTTTAATTCTCATCAAGTTTTATTTAAAAACTTCAAAGAATAAAAATCCTCCATATTTTATGCATTGTATAATGACAGACTTCATATAGGCTTTGAAGCAAAGTCCAAAATAGCACGGGCTGATTCAAAACCAGATCTAAGTTCTGGCAGAAAGATGACTTGTCACTGTGTATAAGAAAATGTGAAGCTGAATTTTTTAATCTTTCCATGTAATGAGTTTTCACATAGTACCCTCCTGCATTTCTACCCAATGTGAGGAATACCTACTATAGTGATGCAGTAAGTAGGGCTGATTTATTGATACAAACACTTCTGCTTATGAAGGCTGTAAACCAGAATCAAATGCTCCTTTATAAAAGCAGCCTAAATTTTATAAGAAAGAAAAAAATCAACAGAGCTTTATGAGACATAATCGGGATCAATAGAAATTACTGTAATTCTGAGATACATTCTGTAAGTTTTTAAACCATCCTTTAGTATTCTCTACTAAAGGCTTAATTAGACATTAAATTACAGCAGATGGTACCAGAAACCTGTAGAAGCAGCATTTGTTGATATATTCTGCTGGGCTTATCCATCAAGGTAGTGTAAATTGGCATAAATTGCTTTTTTCTTTTCTTTTTTTCTGTCTCTCTGGCATGTTGCTTGCAGTGCATTATGTTCTCTCAGGGCTGTATTCTATTCTTGCCCTCAAAGCTCTGACTAAAAATTCATCTTGCTTAAACTTAACTCAAGGACTAAGAAATCTTTGAATGGTAGAGCTACAATTCCCAACGGCTGATACTAGTCTTACGCACGAGTCCGCTCAGCTCATTTTTCTCCTGAACTCGATAGTCACCCTCAGACGCGTCAGGAGGTCTTTAGGGAAAGAATGAAAAACAGAAGTGGCATTAGGTTTTCCAGATACATCCTTTCCATGCAGCTAAACAGCAGAGGCAGGAAAACCATAATTAGTCCCAGCCTGTTCTGACAGTGCAGGGCTCAGAGGGAAGTAAGAAGGGCTGTGTGCAGTGTCACTGCCACGTAGCGACTTTTCTCTCCCCCAGGCCATTGCCTGGGAATAGGGCAACCTTGAAACCAAGGTGAAACCTCAGGCAGCCATGTTATCTGTCAGCTCTAGGATCAAATCTTGGGTCAAGTTTGGCATTCCTTGTATCTTTGTGCCAGCAGTCTTCAAGATTGGCAGTCATGCAACTGAATTTCCAAATATGAAACCCTTAAGAGCAACAGAGGAAAAGAGCAAGACACCTGAACCGAGAGTTCTCTCTGCCTTGATCTGGTTTTAGTTCCCTGCAAAGAAGCCATGTCTCAAATGTTATGTGTTTATATTGGCTGGGTGGACGGGACAGTAAGGAAACACTGTAGCTAAGTTCAGAGCAAGGAAAGCTGTGAATCAGAGCACTAAATATACACCATTGGCAAGGAAAGGTTATTTAGAAAGAAAAGAGCAACAGTGAGAAGATACTAGAGCTGAAATATTTCACTTTTCCAGCAGAGGGTAGTCTTCATACATGGAAAAATGATTGTACCTCTAACCAGTGCTTTCTGCTGCATCTTTTGCAAATGCTGGGAATTCCCACTTTTTCATTTCTAATTACTTTATAGGTAGATGGATCATCCTCAACACTTAATAAAATATGAAAAATTATTATATTAAAATGTTAAGTCAAGATTTAAGATTACAAATCACAAATGAAAATGATCCAAAATGAAATAATTGGAATTTCAGAAGCAAAGTTGACTTGAACTCTATTCATATCTTGCATTCTGCATATTTTACAACACAGACAGTATTACAGCATTGATTACTGTGATGATTAACAGTTTGGGAGTCTCCACATCAATAAATCTCACTCAGGGACTGGGGCCTCAGTTCAACAGGAGGTGCTGAAGACACTTGCATGTGTGTCTGTGTGTATCTCTGTGTATACAAAACTCAGGGAGGCAATCTCTGTTACAGCATTAATATACCCAATAAGCTCTATTAAATACTTATAGGATCTAGGTTTTTAAAAGAGGGGTAAGGAAATAATCCACCATGTAGAGTAGTTAAATAAGTAGTTAAGTAGGGTATTTGTTGGAGCCTGATTTTTTTTGTCATGTTTTATCTTTGTACTTTTATTCTTTTCATAATCGAGCTACATTAACACAGGGTACCTGCAAAAGTCAGCTCAAGCACAGAGGCTCAGCACTGCAGTTCAGCCAGTGCTGGAGCTGGAGGCTGAGCACTCTGCTTATCTGTGGCCTTCCTTCCCTTTTGACTTTAGCTGCTCCTTTGCCTAAATTTACAGCTTTACAGTGTGACACAGGTTAACTTTGCAAACAAGGCAGTGTTTTTCACTATAAAGATGCCAGAAGAGAGGCAGGTGGCTTGGATTTTCCAGTCACATTATGGAGATGATTAATCCACAAGGCCACAGCCCTCTTCAAGATGACGACAACTGTTGTTAGGAGATCAGAAAGAGATTTGGGAAGGGGTACTATGCAAATAGAAGTTAAAGGGACTACTGGAAGCAACAGCAATGTTTTAAGATCACGGATTAACCTCTGGACCTGTGGAGTGCACCCAGAACCGCATGAAATTTTTCATTCTGTCACACCTCTTTGCCATAGATGCAACTCATAGTAACGGGTAGAAGCTGAGTAACTGAGCAGAGAACAAGTTTGTGAATAATATATGCAGTTTAGTAACAATGATTGTCAAATGTAATAATCTTACGCTTCCTGCCTTGGTTCAAAATCATGATAAAACATGAATCACTGTGGAACCTGTAGAGAAGAGTAGATAGCATAAAATGTATTTCTGCTCTGTCTCTTTTTGATAAATATGATATTCATAGACTTGAAAATATCCCTCAAAAATTCATTCAGCTATGCATGAAACTCTTCAGTGTTAAGAAGAATACAGATCTAAATACTTGCAGTTTATGTGCAAATTTGTCTCTAAAAACTATATTTGTTGAGGATCTATGGTTTAATATCCAGGCCAGTGATATTTTGTTCCTAGTCCTGCAACAATAATTTAATGCATGCCAAAAATACTGACTTCAATGTCAATAGTCTTGTATAAGGGTTTGCAAAAGGATGAATAGAAAGGAGAAATTAAAGTTAATTTTAAGTAAAATGGAAGTTAAAGAAAGATGGACAATAAAAATGCAGAAAGAAAAAGCAATAACAAAATAAAATACTAAAATGCAGAAAGAAAAAGCAATAACAAAATAAAGTACTAAGAAAGGAAGCAAACAAAAGGAAGGCAAGAAGAAAAAATGGACAAAATTTGATTTTAAATATTGTGAAATGTAGGCCTTCTTTGTAAATGGATGTATCTATCTATGTAACTCGAAAGACTACCTGTCATGATTGTATTTTAAGTGTATAGTATTTTTAATCTTGTAAAAAAAGAACTTATTTTAAACCTGCTGGAATGATAAGGTAAAATACTGCCTATTTGCCACAAGCTCAAATGATAGTGTTTTCAAACTTGAAGGTGCACCTGTGCCCCCAAAAGTTCATCTAATATTAACAATTTTTTTTTGGCCCAATAAAAGGTATTAACCTTGTCTAAAAATCTCATCCTGCCTATAGGAAAATGCCAGAGTGATCTTCCTTTTCCTCTCACAGCACTCTTGCTGCTTCTTACACATTCCCCAGGCCTCACGTGTGCCCTGATTCAAGTCCCACACCAACTCTGGATATACTTTTAGGTTGTGCTCCCTTCTTCTTTGCAGACACTCTGAGACTTCCCAGTCCAGAGACACCTGGACTGTGCTCTGGTGCTCAGAGTACTCCTGCTCTCTGTCCTCTTGTGCTTCTTGTGTTCCTTTGCCTATTCTGCCACCACTTTTGTGTCTTTACAGTTGGAGTAGAAGCTCTCAGAGGCCTGGGCTGTTTTCTCTTGTATTTGCCAGAAGAGCATTCAATAAGGCAGCATTTGGATCGTTGGTTAAGGTTCTTAGGTATTATAATGCAAATAGGCTAATAGACAAATGCAGAAAATTCTTTCATAGCCTGCCATCAGTTAAGGATGAATATGTTCATCTGTGTAAGCAAAACATTCATTCATATGATGGATAGAGTGTTAGCCATTAGGCCCATTCACACAATTTTTAGTGAAGTATTTGTGGGACTGCAAGGACACATCCACATTGACTTTCACAGAACCACAAATCACAGGATGGCTGAGGTTGGAAGGGACCTCTACAGACCATCTAGTCCAGCTCCCTGCTCTAGCAGGGACACCCAGAGCACAGGGCGGCATCCAGGCAGGTTTGGAAGATCTCCAGAGAAGGAGACTCTACAATCTCCCTGGGCAGCCTGTGCCAGGGCTCTGGCACCCTCACAGTGAAGAAGTTCCTTCTCACATGGAGATTGAACTGCTTGGGTTTCAACTTGTATCTATTGCCCATTTTTCTATCACTGGGCACCACTGAGAAGGGTTTGGCCCCACTCTCCCTATAATCTCCCCTAAGGTATTGGTACATATTAATCAGACACCCTTTCAACCTTCTCTTCTCCAGAGAAAACAAACCCAGCTTGCTTAGTCTTTCCTTATAAGATTGATGCTCCAGTCCGTTAATCATCTTTGATGCCCTCCGCTGGACCCTCTCGAGAAGCTCCACGTCCCTCTTATACTGGGCAGCCCAGAACTGCACACAGTACTCCAGGTGCGGCCTCACCACAGCTGAGGAGAGGGGCAGGATCCCCTCTTCCAACCTGCTGGCAACGTTCCTCCTGATGCAGGCCAGGATGCCATTGGCCTTCTTGGCCATGAGGGCACTGCTGGCTCATGGTTAACTTGATGTGAACCAGGACTCCCAAGTCACTTCCTGTGGAGCTGCTTTCCAGCAGATCAACCGCTAATCGGTACTGGTGCCTGGGGTTGTTCCTGCACTTGTCCAGGTTGAACCTCATGAGGTTGCTCTCTGCCCAACTCTCCAGCCTGTCCAGGTCCCTCCGAATGGCAGACCTTCTCCTGGACAATTATCACAAACATCTACGTGCTGCTACCATGTAAAACTTAAGTTAAATTCTGATTGAAGTGAATATTCTGATAGACTCTGATAGAATTTAACTTCTGCTTAAATTCTGTTGTAGGTAATAGAGATGAATGCTTCTAGTTCACATTTCTGAGATATCCAAGGAAAAATCATCCAAAACAAAATATTCAAAAGGACCCCTCCAGCCTCGAGAAAGGAATGTGAAGCCCACTAATCCTGAAAATTCAAAAGAAAAAAAGGGTATGAGAATTGATATTCTGGGTAAGACTGGCCGCTCATCCTGCCTAAAAAAATCCCCACAGATTTTAAATAAGCTGACCCCATAGAAAGCGTATTCAAATCCTGGCTAGGTAGAAGGAGATTTAAACCTTGAAGCACACACAAGAGACACAGAATAAGACACAGAAGTAAAAATAGTAAAGTGAAAACCAAAATTAGGAAACACCAGCAACCACCCAGAAAGCTGCTCCAGTAGAGAAGGAAAGAAAAAGAAACAAACTCCTCTGATGTACTTTGATGTACTCATTTATTGTTCCTTGTTGAATACTTTTAAGCAGGGTAGAGAAAGACAAGAAACAGCATCTCGTGCTGTCCAAGGAGGTTCCATACACAGTGAAGGACATGGCTCTATTGACATGTTGTTTTTACTTTCACCTCAGTAATAGCACAGATTGTATCAGAAAGTTTTAAAAGCAAAATAGAGGTTAGATCCATTTTCGATACTCTAAATTAAAAGAATAAATGAATCACCCAACTGTAGTTAATGGGCAATTAACATAATTCTGGGCCGGTGTAGCTGAAAGATAATGAAAAAGCTGATTGCAAATGAACCAGGAGTAATGTGGGAGGTCGTAATAGTCCCATAACTCTGAATGAGAAACCAATTTCTCCTCTAACACTAGATGCTTTGATTGGTGAAGGTCTTTATCACACTATGAAATTTGCCCATGATAGTATGGAACATAAAAAAAGTTCTTCTGTATAAAGGGTGGATGGGTTATAGAAAAGGTACCCAGAGCCACGGCATGAACCTGTACTAGCTATCATAAACCAGGGGGTAATTAGGAGGGCAGCGGTGAATAGAGAGAAGAAGAGCATATATCTGAGTAATGAGTTCACAACTGTACTATAACAGGACAACAAGCCACCAGGGGAAATACAAGAGCATATCAAATACTGTTCCTGCCTGCAGACTGGACACACTGATGCCCTCTAACTTGGTCCACTTCCTGGAGACTCCATAATCTCTTCTTTGTACTCAATTAGTTTTTAGTTAAGGAAGGGGTAATAGGTTGGGATGAATTCCACCCACAGTGCTCTTCTATTCTCTCCACTTAACTGTCTCAGTTCCTGAACCTATTGTAACTTAAGATCTTGTTCAGTAACTCATCATCAGATAAAGTAAATTACATTTAATGTTAGTGGTAACACAAAATCAAAAGAACAGTGGTGTCTAGGGCAAGGACTGCCTCTTTGCCTAGAATTCAAAGTAAATCTATATTTAGGCCCTTTGTGACTTTCGAGGGGGAAAAGATTAATCATGCTAGAACTTGGTGAAAACCATGGGTGAAACAATGCCCTAAAAGCAGATGGCATTTTAACAGAGTGCATACAAAGGAAGGAAAGAACTAGCCTGCAAAACTCTTTTTTCTTGGTATTTTTCATTAGTGTTGTTATGTTTTTTTTCTATTGCACGGAGTAAAATGACAATAGATTTTTCAAGGAGGATTTAGTTGTACTGCTAAACTTGTAACATGGCATGTCAATAAATTATTGCTGGATTAAGTTATTTGTTAAATAGAGTAAACAGATATAGTGACAATGTGTAACACTCAAATATTTAGTGTAAACTTGGAGAGCTACGGAGTCCAAATGACCTTCATTAGGCAGAGTTTTACATCATCTTGTAGTACGACTGTCCTATTGGTAAACTGAATGGTAACATAAGTCACTGAAGATGTCATGTGCAATGACTTAAGGTCCTGGCATGGAGGGATATGTGCAATTTTTGAGAGTCACTAATGAACGTGCACCCCAGGCAGTGACTGTGACAGCAGCATTTCCCTCATCCCATCTGGCATACTCATCTTTGTGGGGTTTGTAACATAATAAAGAGTATTCAACATCAAAATCACGTCTAACAAGGCAAGTATTATTATCCCTCACTCACAAACATTCAGTAAACATCTCTTAGTCAAAATTTAAAGAAGTGTTTGTTGTAATAGCTCTTAAAATGTTGTATTTATCTACTGAGAAAGTTATTAGTGACCTAAGTAAGGAACAGATTTAGTGTACACCTGCATAAAGATAAGCCACATGGCAAAATCAATATGGCTTTTATAATTGGGAGTTACTCCATTTGTAACATGGAACATGTTACAAATTTCTCCAAAGAGTTCTCCAAAGAGTTCTCCAAAGAGTTTAACATATATGCAGATAGTGTTAATTCAGTTGGTATAATCTATTTGGCTTTCTAAAAGCATTTTACAAAGTCCTTCTAAAAGGTTTTAAAGGAAACTAAGCAGTGATGGAATAAAGGGAAAGCTCCCTGCATGGATATGTAATTACTTCAAAGACAGGACTCAGAGACGAAAGGTATAGTTTTTGAAATGATTTCTACCCTTGGAGTTCCACTGGGATATGTTCTGGTATTTAGGCCAATGTGTTCACAAACACATTTTTTTAAATACATGAGCAGCATGTTCAGGAAGTTTGCTGATAGTACTGGGTTATTCAGGATAGCAAGGACAAATAGTGACTAAAAAAAACTACAGAAGGACCTTATGAGACAGAGTAAATGAACAATTAAATGGCAAATGAAATTCAATGTAGATAAATGGAAAGCAATGCACATGGGAAAAACAATTTTAACTCCACATATTAAAATGATGGAGTTGATCATTACCACTTAGGGAATAGATCTCAGGTTATAATAGATAGTCCCATGAAAATGTCAACCTGATGCTCAATAGCAGTCAAGAAGACAAATCAAATGTTAAAAATTATCAGCAAACAAAGAGAGAATAAAAAATAGAACATCATTGTGCTGCTATAGAAAATTGTACAGTAGGTGATAGACCCGTGAAACACATTTCCAGGTGATTCTGCAAATGCGTGGACTGAAAGGGGAAACTAGACAAACAGAAGGATTATCTACTGAGAGTTAAAAACAGAGACTGCATCAGTGCAAAGTATCTCTTGAGCTGATGTTGGAGCCTAGGAGAGTAATTAGAGGAAGTATCATGCAGAGACACGTGCTGGGCTAGAGGGGCCTTTGGACTTACCAGTAATGGCTCTTCATATGATATCAGATTGGCTCACCTGGGATATTCAAAATGTGCTTGACTGGCTAAGATGAGGGAGGAAAGGAGAATGAATAACACACACGTTACATGATTCAAAGAAATTATGTGTATCTCAAACTTTTATGTCAATACAGATTAAGGATAACTAGCAGCTGACAGAAGGCGATGAACACCTTGCAGAGCAGGTCCTTTAAGAGAATTATATAGCTTCACATATTTCTTCTTAACTCACATGAATCAGGCTCTTTATTTTCTTTGATTACTTTAACAGGACATTTCTTACACCAGAGAGAGATACTTTTCCTCCTTCTACTCTCAAATGAATTATGACAGAGCTCACCTTATCTAGTGATCTGGGACAATTTGCTAGGCTCTCCTATAATCTTCCAGTGTAGTTTCTATCTTAAAGAAATATTTATACTTTGTTCACTGTAATGAAATCTGAATGATTTCAGATAATGAAGCCAACTGGGAAAGAAGAAAAGGAGCTAAATTTGAAAGAAGACTGGGAGCTATATAAAAGAGACTTAAATACACTGCTATAAAGATGACATCACCAGATGGAGCTGTTACTTATGCTTGTCTAAATTCTGTTTCTTTGCATGCAAGAGCTCTCAGTTTTAAAAGATAAGATATTGCATAATTCTGTGAAATAGTTTCTCTATGCTGAGCTGTGGCAAACAGCAGAGGAGTTTCCTCTTTCTAACCGCCTTACCAGAGTTCTTGGTCTGGGTACATTTCGTCGCTTTCTCAGGTCTTCTGAATGGAGCAATTGCCTTAAATGCAGTTACTCTTTTATACAAAGAAACTAGTAGGAATAGAGCATTTGACCCAAGGGTTCTACCCAACGTTTGCCACAATGATTTCATCCTCTAATGGCAAGCTCACCTGCAAGGCACTGATCTCCAATGCTTTTTTGGCAGTCAGACAAGTTGAATTCAGCCCATCCAAACACGACCTTACCCATTTCATCTCTCCTCCAGTCTTTCTAGAACAGGGCTTGAGATGGGATCCTCGTTTTTATTGCTGTAGATCTGCTTATTCTTTCTGTTATCAGTGTTTCCAATATGCATTATCTGTGTGTATTATCAGTCACAACAAAGCCAAAAGTAAAAAAAAAAAAAAAAAAAAAAAAAGATAACATTGTAAAATATTAAAACTTAAAAATCCAGTTTATCTGATGAAAAGCTTTGGCTGTTTCCCAGGGAGAGAGCAGCCTTCTGTTTACTGCTTACAGAGGAACCTGTTATTATTAATCAAGGAACTTGAGCACATCATTCAATGAATAGCCATGCTAGATTGTATTTAGGGGAGGTATCACAACCTTGGCAAAAGTTGTCTCCTCTTTGCTAAATTCTGTCTATACCAGATGCTATCACAGACCTTAAATTCTGCTTTGGAATTCTATTTTTAGGGCTCCAGTGGGATTTATATGGTGCTTTGACCTGACATAAGCACAAGGCTGAATTTAGGCTTGTATGCATTCACTGCTGAAATTGCTGACTATAATAAATCAGGGAGGGCTTCTTCTTCACATACCTAATAGGCTATGTGCCTTAAATGTAGGATTTCCAAGATGGCTAAAATTTCACCAAAAGCTTCTAGCACAATAAAGATGACAAATGATATTTGTAAATTCACCTTTCATTGTCAGCAGCATTTGTATTTCTTAGTGGCCGCAGTAGAAAAATAACAAAACCCTATTTTAAGAAAGAATGAAATAAGATTCCCGTTTTTTCACAACTAGGAAAAGCATCTCCTTTTCAGATGGGTGTATATATGATCCTGCTGCTCTCAGCCCCTGGATCCTTTCCCTTGTACAAATTTTGAACTGTTAGCCGAACAAAGAGATAGAAGGGCAGAAGGGGATAGGTCTTATACATATTATGCTCCTATGAGTTTCACTTGGTTGGGGAGAGAGATTACTTACATCCTGCTAAAGGAAATAAGCTTATCCCTTATTAGATAGAAGGCAAATAGGAGTGTAACAAGGCACAGATATCATAGGAAATTAGACATTGTTGATTCTGCTGCCTGTTTTGCATGTTACTGTGATAGAATAGACAGACAGGAGGTCAAAAGCTACACACCATAAATGGAGGCCCCTAATACAAAAAGAGAGATTAAAAATTCAGTTCTGACTGTCTTGCCCAAGTTCATCCAATAACAGGGCCAATCACATACGTTTCTGTAAACTGCTTGGTCTAGATAAATTTCTGATTTAAGTCTGAGCTGAAGTAATGAAAAATATTCCCAGAATGGTCTCAATTTCATAAGTACACATTAGATATAAGAAAAAAAAACAAAACATAAAATGAAGCCAAACAATTCACAGTAGTAGAATAAAGCAATAAAGAATGACAAAGCCAATGAAGAAATTTGCCTGTGCCTCACAGTAATTAATGCTTTTTGAGATATTAGATAAACTTTTCTTTGTTGTAATAGAAACAGATTTCCCAGAACTCCTATTTCAGCTCTCAAGCTCCACCTTTTCTCTGCTTTGTCTGAAATTAGCCATATTTTCTACTACTTTAATAAATGTGGAATACAATTTGGAAATTATCTGTTTGCATCAGCACTGGCAATGAACAATAGCTCAAATTTAGAGAGTCAAGGCTTCAATAATAAGGCCTGATTTTCTTAGCAATCAGATGCATACACATGCATATACACATACACACATACACGCACACCACATGTCTCTGTGAATAGGGCCCAAAACAGCTGCAACCTTCCAGAAATTAATTGGATTCTGGATCATTTGCATTTTTATATAGTTTATCAACAAAAGATGGAGATAGCAAGTTTATTAATGTGGAAAGAGAGAAAGGAAGAGAGAGAAGGAGAGAGGGAAAGTGAACATTTTGGTTGAGCCACTAATCCAAATTTTAATGCAGGCAGTTCCTATTCACCTTATAATGCTGAAGCAGATCCTCTAAGGTGGAAATTCATATGCAGCTCTGAAATGCAGACAGCTGCTAAGGACTCCTACTGAAGCCTAGGGCCTTTACAGTTCTTCATCTGGGTAGGCATTATGATTTGATAATGGCCTTTTTCAGACAACACCCAAGGCAATTCTAGGATTTGCTGTCACAATAGACGCTCTAAAAATAAAGTCAGTGTAAATAGATTAAGAAATTGACAGAATAACAAGGCAGAAAGAATTAGAATGAATACACAAATGCCAGATGACAACTCAATGCTGCAGAGCTGGGATAAGGAAAGTGGAGCCGCGGGATTTATCTGCTAACTATGTACCTGCAACCTGCTTCCTGACAGCGTGAATGCTTATTTCATTGAGAAATGAAATCTTTATTACAAGATTTCTTATCTCTCTAGCTGCCCATTGAAGAAGTTCTTTTCTGCTCCAAGTTCCTGATCTGTAGATGTCACAGACAGCTACCACATTTGGAGGCAGGCAACTGCTGACCAGTGAGTCCATCCCCTCCAATACAGACCTGGTATTCAAAGGACACAGTGACTCTCAGCTGCCATAGATATCAATAGGAACACCAAGCTATAACCAGGACTCGGTATTATTTTTAACCAATCTCCTTTCTTTCCTCATTTCTTTTTCTTTCTTCGGGTCTTGTTTTTCTGTCTCATTTCTTTGTGTGTTCTCAGCCAATGTTTCATCATCTCTCACTCTCCTCTTACCTTGAAGTTACGTCTATCCTTTACAGTTTTTATGTTCAGGATCTATTGACTGTAGTCTTGCCCCTTACCTTATGCACAAGGTCTTCCAATGTTGGAGAAAGAGATAAGGAGAATGCAAAATGTGGCCAGCAAGAGGAGAAACCAGTCATTAAGAATGAAAATGGCTGCCTTCAATCACAGTGAATAACAAGGCAGAGTAACAATTATGGAAGGAAGAAGATGGAAAGCTTTCCATGAAGAGCGGGGAATAGGAAGGAAATACTGCGAGCAGGGGAAAAACTACAGTGTTACTACTTTTATTTCAAAGTTGAACTTTCATGTATTCCTTATTTCACAAGGAATACAGAGCTTCATTTAGCTTCAAATCAATCCTGTTAAAATAAATACCTTGATTATAGTTAGCTTGCCAACATTTAGAAATGAGACAGAGCCATGGCCAAATTTCTACTGGCAGAATGCATAGATATAGTGAGACACATTATGGAATGACAAAGTATCCAAGTACACAGCAAACCCTTATTTATCTAACTTCTGTTAACCTTAGCAGATAGCCTGCCAAAGTATTCTTACAATACTGAAAAGCCAAGCAAGTAATAGATTCATAACCAGGCAAGGTTTTTTGGATGGCACAAATCACTGTATTTGTACTGTCTGGAGACTTCATAATTTCCTGCTTTCCAGACGTCAAGAAATTTTGGAAGTGTAAGCCTAAAAACCTGGCCCCAGTGAAATAAAAGGCAACACTTCCATTAACTTCTATACAGCTAAACATAGGCCCGTTCCTAGCTGAAAGGGAGCTGAATGAATGTTGTGTCTACGAATGCATCTAATTCACATAGATTTAAACAATACTGTAGCAGAAAATACAGGGTATCATTGATGAATACTGAGTAAAGAGTAAGGATGAACTAGGCAGAGCATAGGTAGAGTGGAACTGTGAAAGTATCAGGGCTAAGTAAGAGTGGAAAAGAAAGCGCACCCAGGCAGGAACAAGGAAGAGGATTGAAGATGTCAGGAACTGCAGATAAAGTGGAAAGAAGAGTATGTAGGTAACAAGAACTTGATTATAGCTATTATAGGCAAAGCAGAGCTTATTGCTGTTACCTGGTGCCAAACTGGGAGCTAGTGTCAGAAATAAGAAGACTCTGGGAACAGCTATGGAAGGAGAGAGGCATTGTGTAGTTTTGTTTGGGAACTCAGCACGGTATTTATTATTATAGCTCTGCATCTGTTCACTTCGTAGCTATAACATCTATAGCACTCACGTTCTGCATTTCAAGGGTGCTGCACCTGAACTTGGCTTAGGGACTGCTTTCTCTGGGAAGAGGTGGGAAGACCAAGGACAACTCTCATAGGTGAAAATTCTATTTTCCATGTGAAAAATCTTTCAATGCGCTTTTCCATGTAGAACTATTGCATCACCAGACAATAGAAATTTATCAGATTATTTTCCTTTCTATTCAAAGAAAGCACTGATCAAGCACTAATTTCATTCCCTGAGAGTTAGCAAGAGGGGAATGATGTTACATCACCTGAACCAAAGGCTCGTAACAGAGAACAGCATTTTCTATTGTCCTGTCAAGGCTAGTTTCATTTCCCAAAGGACAGGTCCTATGCAGGACCTTGTAGCTTAAATTTGTCTCAGCTGCTCTTTCACTAAGGTTCCTACACTTGCCTCTCTCATTTTTTCCAGGCTAGTTCATCTTCCTATTGTCCTTCTCTGCATTTCCCAATTGGTCTTTAGTAAGATGCTAAATCAAATACATACCTAGTAACCCAGCTAGGCTGTGCCAGGACCACACAGAGAGGGGCTATTTAGACCGTGCTCAGTGATGCAGAGGTTTTGCACATGCAGCTTGAAATTACACTGCACTTCATTGCAGCTGTGCTGTGTTACATGTACCTGCTTAATTTCCTGTTCACTCTTACATCTTAGCAATCAGGAAGACACTGATATAAGGTTCAGAGAGTTTACATGTTTTTGAGCACTGCCAGAATGCTAGCAATGATGCCATTTAAAATATTCTGAAATTTCAATTTGACTATCGTGAATTTTGCCTAGAAATTACCTTTTTTTTTCCTCTTCCTTTCTCAAGCTACTGTATGATGACAAGTTTGAAGTTTATTAAGTATTTACTTTTGGAGCTAATGGTTTCACTTGCTGATTCTCAATATCAAAGCAGGTTTCTGCTTGGCACGGTTTGAAAAAAGCTCACTCAGATCTCAAGCTAGCTGAACAAAAGAAACAGTTTGTTGCTAATTAGGAAACAATTCTAATGCTTCAACAGACATGGCTAATTCAGAGAGGACTTCAAAATCAGCATTGAACATAGGCTTGGTTAAGAGTATATACCCTGCTCTCTGGAGATGTGATCAGCAGTATCCTGTTGCTAGCAAAAATATAAATATTCTGTCAGTAAGTATGGGTGTAGAATCTGACGTAACCTATAAAAATTCCATGTATCAGGAAAAAATACACCAGAAATAAGCATATAAATGATTTCAAATGAGGCATTATGCTTGCAGCCATGGTATTCTGCTTGATAGGTAAGGTTGGATTGACCTGCCACAGTCTGTGGATGGGTACAGCTACAGTGTAGGCTACTTCATCAGTATTTGTAAAACATTTTTGGATAAAGGATGAGAAGGAACTAACAAGGAATATTTCTTCCTTCAGGGTGTGTTGTGACTAAGGCACACTAGTGAAAGACAGCTATGTGAGGAGGAACACAGACTGCCATGGCCCTAGACTGTAAATAGCAGGTTACCTTCGTGCAGCTCCTCTCCAAAGCAGGGGATACTCTAGCAGGGGTGCTGCACTGCGTTAGGAAGATGCACCAGCAGCACATGTAGGTGTATCTGTACTACAGCTAAACGAGTTTGCCACAGGAGCATGGACAGCGACACATGCTCTACTGTTTTGCCTGGGACCCTGTGTTCTGGGCCTATATATACGCAGATGGCTAGTTGATGTGAAAGTTTAATTTATATGCTACTGCAGCCTCACTGCTGTTACTGAATTCAGAGTTGCTCAGGAACACCTCAGTCTCCTTTTGCAGTATAGACACTGCAGATGTGCAGAAAGCCACACAGTCATTCCTGAGCCTTCCTTGATCCTTGTGCCAGCTTGTCCCATACTGACTTCCTAGAGGTTGCAGACCAGAAGCAGTGCCTACCAGCTGTGCACTCTGTTCCCATCGGATAAAGAAGACACAATCAGCTTGGGACAGTCTTTGGACAGGAAACATCTTTGTGTGTGTGTGTGTCTGTTTAGAAATCATTTTCAGATGAGAGATGTCATGAAATTAATGTTATTAATAACTCTTTGGTCTGACTTGTAATTGATAAGGCTAACACAGCGTCAGTACCTTCCCCATAGATTCAATGACAGGGCTTAAATGCAGCCTGATGCTATTAGGATTGGTAGACCAACCCACATTTAAATCAAATCTCCATGGACTAGTCAGTTCTCGTGCCAACATAATAAAAGCTGTAACGAGACACGCACACACACATCCTTAAAACTACATATACACATTGTGTCCAAGGCATACTTTAATCTATGTCTAACTTTTTAGTAGTGATGAAGCACCTTTCAATCATTACTAGAGCCATTAATTTAAGTACCAGCATTGTCTGGATGTACTGTTCTCCTGCAGTGGCTGGGATGTCCATGCAGCCATTGATTTAAGAGACTATATCACTTGCTTCCAAGTTTATGAGGCAATAAACAGCTCCCGCATATTGATGAATGCTGAGGTGTTTGCTCAGCACATTTGCAGGGGACGTTTATTACCAAGTGCTGTGCTTTAAAAGCAAATGAAATTGCAACTGTTCTCACTCTCTTCCGTTGAGGGAAAGGGAGAAAACTAGCATTGTTTTTAATTTGGTCCTCTACTTCTCCTCTGCTGGTGACTTATTAAAATGACTGACACAGCCATGGGTGCTTCCTTCAGCTGTGCAGTTGATGACTCCACTCAGCTCCTCTTTTGTGGCTTGGATGAACTTGCTTGAGAACACGGTGCAATTGCCAGAATAGCAGAGAGACACGACTAAGATAATTCCTTAGCACTTTATTACCCTATTATCCCCTCCAGGGGATTAAGTTCACTCATCAGCATAACCGCATAGAGTTGTTAGCCCTACAATAATATTCATTACTCTGTCCATATAATGTAAAAATGAAATAACTTTTAATCTGCAGAAAAGGGATCATGTGAATGTCAGTGATTAAAAGATGAGTTTTCAGATTGTACACCTGGCAAAACCTTTCTTGGAATCTACTCTCCTTTTAAGTATATGATGTTGGGAAGAAAGGGTAGGAGGAAGGAAAAAGATGAGATTGATTGTAGAGCTGCTTGCCAACTGAGTTGTTATGAGGATGCCAAACAGAGGGAGCAACCTGTGAAAAATGTATTAAATTATCAAAAACACAAAACTGATTTATAGTTGCAGTAACTTCTCCCTTGCTCTTTGTTCCCATAAGAAGGACGCTGGGGATGTTGTTTTCTCACACGAGAAAAAAAAAAAAGTATGTTTCTATCTGTTATTAAAATATATACAAACATTTTTAAAACATTTTATTTAAGAGGAATAGGAATAAAAACAGCTGAATGAAAAGTTGCAAGACAAAAATCTAAGAAGCCAACGCTTTCTAAAATCCTTCAGAAGAATGCCTCATTGCATCTTTTGGCTTGTTCGAAGGGTCTTTAATCTAAACAACAGCAGATCTCTTATTTTAAGAAATAGATTTTTGAGATTTCTAGCAGAACCACCAATTCCTTTTTTATTCTTAAAATATGAGATCAGGAAAAAATATTATCTGGAAATATTTTAAAATGCTCATTAGCTTGCTTCATCATTCATTATGTTTTGTAATTCAGCATTCAGGTATGCAATCCTGTATTCTTTTATATATCCCTTTTCATATGAGTAGATCCATTCACTTGAGCAAGACACATGCTCAGGACAAGCTGATATTCACAGTGTTATGCCAATAGGCTGTCAAAGGTCATTCTTTTCCTCCCTTCTTTTCCTTCATTCATTTGAAAAATGTCCTCAACCTGTCTGGAGGTGTAAAATCATAACTTTAGGAGCTTTTGATATTTAAAAGTAGAAAATAATTTCTCTGGCTATACTTAATTGTCATTACACTGCTAGAAAATAAAATTAAAGCAAAATAAAATAAAATAAAATCCACTGCTCCTCCCATTTAATTAACGTTAACAAGCACTATTAAGATTTTTTCATTGTCTGGAATTTTATAAATAAACTCTGTCATTTGGACATGCTATTGGCCCAAGGGACACATTAGTGCTAACAGGTAGAGGGAGATCAAGAAATGTACTTTATTAGAAGGGAAAGGAGCAAGATAGTCCGATGTGTTCTTTGATGTTGTTTCACAAAATGAAAACAGTCATCGCTTCTGTATCTCCAAACACAGAACGATATCCACACTCCCAGTCGCCAGGACAATCTACCAGCCTGTTCTGTGTCCCAGAAAGCCCCCTTCCCTATTCTGGTCCCTGCTAGAGCCAAGCAAGTGCCTAGTGTCCACACCTGCAGCTGGAGCAGCCCTCATGGCACCAAACCTGAGTTTGAATCAAGCCCTGACAGGAAACCTCTCACTACTGGTGAACTCCTGCCCATTCCAGCTGCTTTGTTTGTATAAAGGGGTTTAATGAAACCTTCCTTTTAGCTGCAATATGGAGAGGTTAGCACACCTCGAGCTGGTCGTGGTCTAGACCTTCATGGTCCAGAGATCACAGGCCTGCTTGACAGCAGACGCTGACATTTCCCACCACAGCAATAATGTATCCAGCTATAACACCATATATGATTTTATTGCAAAGCTCTTTTGTCCCCGCAGGGGTTCCATCAAGTAAAGCATACTCAGAAAGCATAAATTCATAAAACACACTGGCTCCCTACATAGAGAAGGGCTATGTGTTAAAGCGGAAAAGAGGAATTATGTCTGGCCTGACATTCCTGTGTGATTTTTATATTTATTAATATAATCAGATTTGAGAAAAAAAAGAGATGCCAATTATTTAATATCTTAACAGTGAAGAAAAGCAGATCTTTCAAGTATTAAGTGATAAGGGCAAGAGTGTAACTTTGAAACAAGGCACTACTTCAAAACTATACCCTCTGCACAAGAGGGTCACTTTGGATGAGCCAGCATGCATGAAAAGGGGGCATATACTGGAATACACTTGACATCCCAAAAGGAGAGAAGTACCTATCCTAATGAATTACTCCAGGAAAGCTTCTATAAGAAACTTATATAAGCTGCAGGATTTATTCACCCTCCCTCTCCCCACAAGCCTCACATCTTCCTCCTGAAAATAGCTGCACTTTTGATGCATTTTTAATATCATTTGTTATTTCCTGGGCGAAACTGAACTGCATCTCACCCTCCAAAAAAGCAGACGCAGACCTATAAAAACTATCTTGCTATAAAGGACTCTATAAAACAGTATGTTTTAATTGCTTCCTGGTTTCAGCAAACTGTTTTATACTGCAAGTTAACATTAGGTTGATACTTAACTTCTTTGGGCTTTCTATTATTTTAAAACATAAATTATCTGAAGCTATTTATTTTAACATTTGTTTTCATGAATGGAGGTAACATTTGTGTGACTGATTAAGCGTTTCGAAAAGCAGTGTAACCCACCCCACTTTTTAATTAGTTGTGCAAATTATCATCAAGCACCGTAAATTTAATGTCATCTGTTTTACAATAACACAATAAATACCGAGCAGGTAATAACACATTAGTATGGATTAACTAAGTATCCCGTGGGTACGTTATTACTATACTCATCTGGGAGAGAGGAAGATGCGATTGAAGGAGATGCCCAAGGTGACACACTCAACTCATGGCTTGGGTTCTGAATCGGCAAGGCTGGCAGTTCAGGAAAGGAAGGTGTCTGGTTTTGTGCAGAGACAACTAGAGATTTTTTTCCTCCTCACACATAACAGTTGAAGGATCACCAAAAAAATGATCACTTCACCAATTAGTGCCTTTGTGTGGAAAAAGAAACCCAAACAACTTGAAACCCTCTTCTTCATCTGCACTACATTTACCTAGCAAGGTTTTGGTGCTCAGCCAGATCTTTCTGGCTAACCTATCTCTTTAGAGATTTTGAGCCTATAATGTGTATTTAAATGATTTATTAACTTAGAGACTTACCTGAAATCCAAGTTATAACAAATTGGTGTCATTCTGGAGAAAAAGATATACAGTAGTTTCTGAGCTGAGGCTCTGGCACTGTTTATCTCTCAAAGCAAGAATCAGCTCAGGAGGCTAAAAACCAACCAAGTGAATTTTTATATTACAGATTCTCCCCAGAATCTGATGAAAACTGATGACGTGCAGAGAACTGAAAGCATGCATACTGCTTATGGTGCAATCTACAGTCATTAATAGCCTGCTCCCAGGTACCATGTGGCATGGAAAACCATGGCTGATCTCTAAGAGGGTCACTGGATAGTTTAACTACACCTAGCTTCAAAAAGAGCTGTCTCATTTTTTTCCTCTTGGAAGATAGGAATATATAGAGAGAAGCAATATTTGACTTCAAGGTAAGTCAGCATCCTGTCAAAAACAGAAGGGAATTTGTGCAGTCTGAAGACTTAGCCCTTTTGCTGGAGCAGTTACAACTTTACAAGACACAACAGAGGCAACACTGAAGCTCATCATCGCTAATGAACTTTCCTTATAACAAATGCTCTTTGAGGTCCAGAGGTCCAAATGCTCTTTGAGGACCAGACCTGCCTGAACTCGCCTGTTGGGTTCACTAGGGCGCACTGCACTGCAGAGGCTTAACTGCAGCCCCTGTAGATAACAGCTTTCATGTGCCAAACATTATGCAGGATTCCTGATGGGCTTGGCAGCCTATGAAAACCCTGCAGGGTTGGAGTTACCCTCACACCGCAGTCGTGTCTGAACTGCAGGCTACACTTGTGCCTTAAGAGGAGCAGCAGAGAGAAGGAGGGTACCAGAGGAATGCCTGTCCCTCAACACAGCTGACACTTAACACTCCTCTTAAGAAATAAGCACTGTATTTTTTTTCTAGCCTGCAGATTCATAAAGGTAAGGTAGGAAATCATAGTATAAATGTGAAGCAAATCCCACTGGGTCAGCAGGTTGCGCAGCCCCAAGCATCAGAGCATGAGTAAAACAGTATTCTAGAACAGAAGCATTTGAAAACATGATGTTTTTACATTTTCATGTAACTTTATCACTGTTAGGTCAGGGTTAAATCATTTTTGCTGCAACTAGCATTTGCAACTTTGTAAATGCAAAGCAATGTTAATGTATCAATGGCTCACCCATCTGTGCATTGCATTAATACTGTCTTGCAGAGCGGGTGAGATTTTAGTGTAATACAAACACCATCCATCTAAAATGCATGAGCAAAGGCATACTGGTCTCACATGTCAGCGTTTCTTAGTAAAACATGTGTTTGTTTGTTTGTTTGTTTGTTTGTTTCCTCTCCCACAGATAAAGTTAGAAAGAAAACATTCCTAAAGACTTGATTCCACTAAAATGCATGTGCCAAGCAAACCAGGAAAGAAGAAAGCAAAGTGTCAAACAAAACAACCACAGAAGCACTGATGTAGGCTACAAGAAGTTTTAAGGTTGCACTACAAGTTATTAGATTAATAAATAATTTGGGATGAGTGACCAGTAAAGAAAGTATTTTGTTTTCAAGTTCTTTCAACAACTTTAAGCTCAAAAAAGTCTACTTTTAAAAAGAAAGTTGACTATATAGCCGCAGAAGCTGCTGCTTGAAGGGAAGTATATTTTATTGTGAACCAGTGAAGGACTCCAAGGTGATGACAACATGATAGGTGGTGAAATTAGTCAAAGTACTACTCATGTGTGATTTTGTATTCAGTTGGTTTAGTGTTTTCTTTCAGTCTGTGCAGTTAAAACCACAAGATTCAGCTGTTAATAAACTAATGAAACCAGGAGGATTATTCACTGTCAGAAATCAGTTATCAGATATTTTAGATTTTAATTTAACTTTCAATGTACTGTTTGTACTTCTTTTCTATCTCCATGTTCCCCCTCTGAATATGTAGAAAAGACTTGAGACTGGCAGCACATCTTTTGGGAATGACTTTTGTGTTTTTGTGTTTGTAGTCTCAAGAGGAAAAATTGTAGCTTTGGGGAATACATCATTAATGAAGTCTCTTTTCAGAAATGAAAGGAGAATCTGTGCAAAATTTTGGATGATTGCTGAAAAAAATGCAAAACCAAACCAACTTTTACAAGCATTGAGTTGTAATGCATGTGGGGGAGGAAGGCAACGTTGTCCACCCAAACTGCAAGGGAGATGCTTACTAAGGTACAGCAACGTACACTCAGTGTCAAGGGCAACTGTACATGGAGTCTGAATTGATGTAATATTCTACATATCATTTATGGATTCTTCTGTATGTGTTTTAAGCTAAATAAATGTTGATTTACTCTCAAGGGCTTTTACAGCATTGTATTTTTTGCATGCTGACATTATCACTAGGCCAAACTCTGACAAGAGTCCAAAGGCTCTAGATGGAAAGTAGTTAGCACAATGTAACACACACAATTTTCTTGGTTACCTGTAAAAACCCCAAATCTCACTCAGTAACTGTGCAGGTAATATATGTGTGTATGTAAATAACACAGAGGAAATTTATTGCAGAGTCCTCCTCCTTTCACAGCTTCCCCACTTCTGAACCCTAGGGAGATCATAATCTCCTACTCTTTTACATGTAAATTCCCTGTTTTCACCTCTGCTTTTGGTCATGCTATTTGAAAGTAAAGATTGCCTAGGAATAGGGACTACCTGAAGAAGGCACAACATTTTAAAGTATAAGTTCTATATCTAAAGCATAGTACTTGGAAGAAAATGTGCATAATTCTCTCTTTTCTTGTATCACCCCTGTGCTTGAAGCCTAGGAAGCAGCACTCAGCTCTCTTGGTCAGGTTGTATTTCAGATACTGCCAGGCAGCTATCTGCATCTCTTTGCATGTTTACATGGCCTGTGCCCACATGCTGACAGGTTCTCACCTGTAAATCTGATTAGCAGACAATGTTTGACTTGATTAGTCAAGTGCGAAGCTTAGTGCAGTCAGACATTTGAAATTCAAGATTTCCTGGAGCTGTGTTAATAGATTTGAGACCTGAGCAGTGTACAAATGAAACTACAGGAGCCACATATTCTTGTACACAGGATTTCATTTCTTTATGCTCAGAGGATGTTGATTCAAGAACTGTTTGGCAGTGTCATACCCCTCCTTTGCTAAATGGTTTGCTATCACAACTTTTCTAGAGCTTCTTTAAATGAAAAGCAGCTAATTTTTTAAATTAAAAAAATAATTTTCTACTGTCTTCACTGAGTGCATTTGATGATCTTTAATTGTTTAAAAGCTGTTTACAGATTATTCCTTTACAAGAGAAGGAAGGACTATATTTTCCATTCAGCCTTTCATAAGGCTAATATATCTGCAGTCTCTAAATGCAGCCTCTTGTTTTCTTATTACTTCTTTATTCTCATAGCTTCCACTTCTTCTCAAATTTAAGTCACTGCAAAAGCTTATTTTTCTTCTAACAGCCTGTATCAAGAGCATTTGTGATATCGCACATTATGGATGCTCTGTGAAATCAGTTTCAGGGTAACGATACAGTATGTATGCTTAGAAATGCACTTGCATGTTTCTAATGTCTCCTTGCATATCACAGAGGTTAGAGAACTGAAGAGATGAGTAATTCTGTCACCAAGAAGATGCCCATGACTACAGATACAGGGCAGTCACAAACTGCTTCATGGAGGCATCATTTTTTATTCATATCTACCTAAGATGTGCAAGGTGTTTCGTGATCCAGTGACAAGGATCCTTGCCCCTTGATCCCATAAGCCTTTGAACATGGGGAAATCCACACTGCCCTGGAATAACTGCTATGTTGCAAGCTCTTAACACTGACACAGTTTGCAAGAAGCAAAGCAAGACTTATTTTGATGCAATACAGTCAATAACACATCAAAATAAGCAATTTTAGGCATAAACATAACTCGATGACACCATATGCCAGATGTTGTATCCATACGCTTATATATCCAGTTACCTATATTCAGACTCTCAGAATAAAGTCCTAAATGAGGTCAAAACACAGTAGAGAAATAACAGGACCTTATGACAGGCATAAGAAATGATGGAAGGAAAGAAATCAATAAATAAAAGGAAGGCTGAATATTGCTTTGGGGTGAGGAGAGTTATTCCCACAGAAAGACTGCTTAGATTGACCTAATTTCTGACATGCTTTGTTTTCAAGATTTTAAGTGATCTATGCCATTACAATTTGTTCTGAAGCATTGTCAGAAAGTCCTAGTGAAGACATACATAAGCAAAAATGGAAAAGAAAAATTTTACACTCTCCATGCTGTCCATATGCCGTTTGTGAAGGACAGGAGTCACCTATACTCATGGAATCACAAGCAGGATAACTACCGTAGGCAGCAGGCTGGAGTAGCCCAGAGAGGGTGAGGGGAGCAACGAGTGAGGTGAGAACGGGGCACTGAGCAGGAAGGCGGTAGATGCAGCTCTTCAGTAATGGTTGACCTCGCACTGAGCAGCATGAAGGAAAAGCCAGTGCTCCAGGGAATTAACATGGACCAAAGCCAGCAGGACCAGCATTAAATGGGCTTCTCTCTCATGAATACATCTCGTCCACAGCATCACTCACTCTCCTCAGCCCCTGACAGCAATGATTTCTCTCTTGCACCTCATGTACACAGCAAAAATATCACTGGAACACCAGCTGTACCATTAAATATCAAAGTAACTATATGAATAATACTCCTTTCTCCTTACCTCCCTGACCCATTTTCCCCTCCTACATGTAAGAATTCCTGTCCTCAATATAACTGCAGTTACTGGGAATGGTTAAGCAGCTGAACTGGACAAAACTATATTAACACCAAAATGAGAGAAACCATCTAACAGAGGAACATCCTAATGTAACTCCATGTTGTATTTGTACAACATAAATGACAGGAAACACAGTGTTTTCCTTAGGTCTTTTTTTTTCTGCCTCTTAGAAACCTGCAAGGCAACATTTATATCCACGCCATTTTATTAACATGAAAATACAATTTATCAATGCAAATTTGCAATTTTAAACAAGACATTAAACCCCCTCCTCCAACTCCTAAAATTATGAGACTAAATTTAAACTGAGGAAAATCCATGACATAGCTGGCTTTCATTTGCTGCCTGCACGAATGCACTAATGAATATCAAAGGGATCTTCCCTGCACCATTTGCTTCATCACAAAGCAGCCATGGGGAAAGTTAGCCAAGATTTCCGTGAATTTGCCTTGAGACTAGTGTTAGCTACACTACTGTTCTTGGGCAAAGCACTAGCTGCACAAAGACTTTCATATCTTTGTTTTCAGAGTAAAGCACTCTTTGCCCACGGATGCTTTTGCCATGGCTTATACGGATGATGTATATGTTGCTGCCCCCAGGCCAGAGCAGGTGGGAGGCGCCGTCCTGCCACGGAGCAGCACATGCCCCCATCACCACAGCCTCTTTGTCCCCAGGTACCTCATGCATGGGTGACATCCTCCTCGTGCATCAAAGAACCTGTCAGCAACGGAGGCGAGATTTCCTCTACTGCACTCCATAAATGCATGAGATGGGGTGGTGTGATGAAGATGTGAGTTTTGGCAATTAGAATATACTCTCTTCTCTGATCAAAACATTGGTGAAGGCTGATTGTTGATCCCATTTCCAAACCGGACCTCAACTGATCCAATGCCTATTTTGTAAGTCATCAGTCTCCTTCCACAGGCTGTGTGGAAACCTCGCTCACATAGACCTCTTTCCCTTTAGGAGTGACCTGGGCCCTGTGTTTCCCTATAGAAAGATCACACCTGCCATCCTGATGAAATTCAACTACAGGTCTGACTACATACCCAAGACAGAGGCAACCAATTGCTGCGCTGTGTTCTCAGCAGGTGTAACGCTGACAGGTTTCTATCCCTGTGGCAAACACCAGCAAATGTTCTCAGAAATTAGCAAGATAACATTTACCACCACGTCACCTAAGTAATGGCTACCTGGAAATAAGAGTGTGCAAATGGTTATTGCTTTGCAACAGCAGTGCATGGTCCCCAGTTCTGAGAGTTTCTGCCTTAGGAGAGCAGACAGCACCAATAGCATCTGCCACTGAGGGAGGGAGGAGGGCAAGACCAGCACAGATAAGAGTGAATCTCTCTCTCTTGGTGACCGTGGTCACCAAGGCAGGCACTAGATGTCACCTGCTACTGCTGCAGTAGTTTGTATGAGAACTTGGTCATCGGATCCTAGCAAAATCAGTCAAACCAGTGTGAACAGCTGTAACATGCATGTGACTTTTCCTGGCTCATCTCAGTTGAAGGAGATGAGGGAGAGTTCACAAAAACGAGCTCCCGTAGCAGAGCAGGGATAATGGCATCTTGCAGGAAAACAGCAGCAACAAGTGGGTGGTGGGGGCTCCGATCAGAACTGTCTGCAACACGAATGTCTGCGTTTTGGCCATTCGTCAGTACAGACAAGGTTTGTCAACGTGGTCAGTGAGGTCGTTTGTCAAAGCACAACTGCTGAGTTCCCAGACACCTTGTTCATTTGTGTGAACTTCCCTAAGATAAGTGCAGATATAAAAAACATGTTCTTGTCATTGCAAGAATAAATACACTGAAGGCTAGAACAAAACTCAAAGCAGCTACAAGGAAGTGTTTACTGCTCCACAGACAGGATCTCTGTGATTTTTGCCAGCAATTGGTAGAAAAAGTTAACATCATAGATTATGGTACTCAGTATTTTATACTAATTAGTAATGATACACTTCTGCACTTTCTTATAAATACTATTTTGGAAAGCTTTTCTAAACTGGCATTTTTAATACTTTTTTTTCTTGTTCTTTTTAATTATTCTAATTCAGTAGATAAAAAAGTTCAGCTTGATGTTATTTGCACACGTGCTCTAAAACACATGACACTGAAGGTAGGTAGCTGGAGAGAGTATCTTTTTCTAGGAGTTTGTTCAAACGAGGCTTAGGTAGCAGTGACTAGGAAATGTGAATATCACAGAGCAACCTGACTGCAGGAAAAATGTCAGACTGTGATCCTGTGATAATGCAGATTCACAGCACTGCAGAGGTGCAAATGCAGGTTGATGGACCAAGAGAGAATCCCATTAGCTTAAATGGGTCTTTGTGCAGGCATCTGTCCTGCTTGCAAGAGTCAAGAACTTCATGATTGGAACTTAGTTCCTGAACTACAGGAGTTCTCATCTCATCACATTCTTCCTCCTCCATACTGTCACACTGGTGATAATGCCACAAAAATTATTAAATAAAAAGGAAAAGAAGAATTTTTTATTATTATTATTTTCTGGACCAACTCTTCACTGCTGTGACTGATGTTAATTGTTTAGTGCAGTTATGGTTATCAGAGTCCCTGTTCTGTGGATAAATACAGGCACTAGCTTCCCAGAAAGACAAAATTTCCATAACCTTCTTAGGTATCAAATTTGCAAACTTTCAAATGGGTTAAAATTCCCAAAGGCCTGAACAACTTTCAAATGTTTCCAGGTGAACGTTCCAAAATGGAAGTCTCCTAACTACCTAATCAGGCTTGAGTACCTCTCCTTTGGGTGTTTTTCACATGCAATACATGCACTGCACTGCTCACAACATTCAGTTTCTCTACTTTCTTGAGAACTAAAGCCCAAGTAAGAAAAAAGCGATACTCACTCAGGCTATAAAATATGAATTGTTCTTCAGTGAGTTGAACTTTGAAGCCATGAAAGTCTGGAAAACCAAAAGATATACAGTCTTAATTTAGCTCTTTCCCAAAAAAATGCATTTTAAACATTTAAGTATCTCCGTTTACTTTAGCTGGAATATTCAAGGCACTGAAAGTGCCCCTGGGGAATGAGGAAAGTGTTCAGTAAGATCTGAAGAAAATGTGGGGTGAGGAGGCCATGGGGGAAGATATCCATCTTCAAAGAAGTGTTCCCTTCAATACCACTTTTTCGGAGTAAGAAGGTTTACAAAATGTTTATTATTTATACGTCTAGATATTTAAACAAATATGAAGTATTAGCTGTGAACAAAAGGGATTTGAAAACTTTATTTTTATACTGCAAACAATAAAGCTTGTTAGACTGAAATTCTGCTCTTTTTCAAATCAGAGAGGAAAATAATGTTAAGTAAGTTCACACCGCTCTGTTGAAATTGAAAGGACTTTTTTTCCTTTCCTTTTGGTATTACTTTATTTGGTAAGTATCTTATCAAATAAAAGCTCCATTTGTTTGAATTTCAATGCAAAAGAAGATAGAAGCAGGGAGCCAGAAGCATAAACCACACTGAGACTGCTATTTTTTACCTACTTTTGAGTACCAACTTCTAAAAATCTGCTAAAAAACCAGAAACAAGTGATAAAAATGGAATAATCAATCTCACATAACCTTGCTGTTTCATAATATTAAAGGATTTAATACTAACTTCAGAAAGTAGGAGAATATTTTATGAATTCAGGATGTCTGAAAGTGTTCACTGGCTATGCTTTTGGGCACCTTCTGTTGCATCTTTTGATGGCACAAAGGAAGTGCAGTATTAAGAACCTTACAAATATCTTAAATTCTACTCAAAATTATAGGGATTTCACATGTGTTTGACAGAGTCTTGAACAGCCTCCTAACTGTTCAACAACCTGGTGCCACATTTCTGGTTCTGTGTCCCATCTGTATTTCCAAATAATTTCTGGTTCATTGAAAATATGAATTTATTAATGAGAAAAGTGACATCAGGCCCTTCATTTGCTTGATATGGCAGATTTTCCCACATCCCATAATATTATAAATGAGATAAAGGAGTCACTTTTTTGCCATTTTCTTTTAAAGGTGGGACTGAATGACATGTCCTAAATGAACGTGCTAGAATAAGGTTCTATGAGCATATGAGCATCTGAGAGGAGTCCGAGCAGGTCTTCTCCTGGGCGGCAGCCTTAGAGCAGACTGGATGGCTGTGGCCTCTCCTCTTAGGGCACAGCAAGTTCCAGGGCAGCAGGGGAGGCAGATGTATGGACGTGTTTGTGCTGCTTCTCACTGTGAAGGTGAGTTCTACAGCCTGTCTCAAAGCAGGCACGTAGCAGAGGCTTTGCAACGGCGTGTTGCATATTTTAGCATAACTTCAATAGAATCAGAGGCAAATGATTAATTTTATGGCCAGATGAGTGTTGTCAGCTAGACTCAAATATATGGCAGATCAGAACTGAGTTAATGTGGCAATAAGATAAAGAGCTCTTGGCACTTGGGAATTGTAAAGCTTTGAATTCCCTAAAGCTGTAGCTAGCTGAAGCAAAGGCATGGCTGGTTACCTGCTGCCATGCTAACGTGACCTGCAAAATTCACGTGTTTTTTGTTCCTGGAAAAAGATCATGTATTGGCAACAATGTGCTTCACTTTGCCAAGAGTGCTGCAACATCCACTTGCCTTTTCTGTGCTTGAAATAACTTTTGTCACTGTCTAGGGAGAATCAATGACTTCTTAGTAAGCTTTTCCAAAATATTCTCCCGTATTTCCTTCTGATAATCCTATCCTTGATGAGCTCTAGTCAATACATTTTTTTTCTCCAATCAGGAAACAAACCTTCAGTGCAACTGAGAAGTTCTGCAATATATTTGTAAGCATTTTTTTTTTAATTGGCAGAAAATTCAAGACAAACCAGTCGAATTTACTGCTTTGCTTTGATTATGTCGAAAGATTAAATAGTTGTGAAATATTTAGTTTTGATAGAATAAATTAAGCTATTTTGATTAGTTTCACATGCATGTTACATTAAAGTATCGGTGTTAAGAATTTATTATGGGTTTATTACCTACTACTCAGTATTGAAGCAATGCATTTTTACTTGTAAAACTATTTCAAATTTGGAAAAAATAAAAAGACAAAAACTATAGATTGGAAGTACATAGTTCCAAGCTATTTATCCGGCCAAAAACAAAACAAAACAAAAACAACACCTGAAATTGCAGATAAACACAAAATTGGAAACAAGACTGTTCCAACAAGAACTGGAAACATGGTAACTTCAGGTTACTACTTGTGCCTTAACAAAACAAATCTCTACTTCTATGTTAAATAGATAAAAGGCTGAGAGAGCTGGGCCTGTTCAGCCTGAAGAAGAGAAGGCGGAGGGGGGACCTGATCAGTATGTGTAAATACCTCAAGGGAGGCAATGAGGAGGAGGGGGTGGCCTCTTTTCAGTGGTGGACAGCGACAGGACTAGAGGAAATGGCCACAGGCTGAGGCACCAAAAGCTCCACAGGAAATTAAGGAAAAATTTCTTAGCAGTGAGGGTGACAGAGCCCTGGCACAGGGTGCCCAGAGAGGTTGTGGAGTCTCCTTTGGAGATCTTTAAGACCTGCTTGGATGCAGCCCTGTGCCATGTGCTCTAGGTGACCCTGCGTGTGCAGGGGGGTTGGACTAGATGAGCTCTGAGGTCCCTTCCAACGTTAAGCATTATTCCATGATTCTATGTGAGGCTTACTTCAAAATTTGAAAATATTCTTCAGAATATAGGAAAACAAAATTAAAATCATAGAAAACTTTCTTCAATCTCACTGAAATTTCTACACTGAAAATATACTATACTTATTTTCGCTTAGTGTTGCTGTGCAAAAGCATGATTGATTCAGCTGTCTCCACTATCACGACAAATTAATGAAATACAGAAGTTCTCTTAATGTGATGGATGAGTTATTCATTTCAAAGTTGAGAATAACCACAAGTTTCACAGTAAGTGTCATGCCTCCTGCACAGGTGGTTTAGGTTAACACATTTAATTTAGTCATGGAACTGAATTAGAAGTAAAGGCAGGAACAGTTACTAGCAACTGGTAAGTTGTATAAGTCCCCATGCTCCATAAATCTGCTAGATGCTGTCAAGTTTTCCTTGTGTTAGAAGAGAGGTTGGGATACACAGGAGCTGGGAGTGCTGCTGAGGGTTGAAAGGCAACATCTAAGCAGGAGACCCATAGCAAAGTTGAAGACTGAGCTGCCTCAGGGCACAATCTCCCCCAGTAAGTTCCTGAGAAAACTATTCAGATAGGAGGCAGTTAGGCTGATTTACAACCTCATGTGAGAGTCTTCACAGAGATCTCTGTTAAAGTTTTTATTTACTTACAAAAAATGATGGAAATTGTGTATATTGCTGCAAAAGTGTCATATTGTTTCAAGTAACAAAAACACTGAAGATGTGCTTGACAAAGATTTTGTGGCCACTCGATACCTTGAACTACAGAAATATCCACATATTACCAGTCATCTGTTACTATAGAATTAACTACAGAATGTTTCACTACTTGTTTTGACTCCTCTCAAAAGGGTACATAAAAATTGCAAGACTGGAAATATGAAGATAGCAATAAAATGGTTTGACAACATTATTTACAGCTGATAATGCCAGTTAACAAACACCTCTGTAGACAAATAAATTAGAAAAATGAAAATTTGTGCTTTGATGATTGTTCTGCTTCTATTCTCTATAATTTGCTACAGTAAATTCATTGTTAGATCTTGTGTTCCATAATAAGAATTTATCAGTTGCTTAATATCCTGAAAGTCTTAAAAGAATCTTAAGATATTTAGTATTATAAGCTACATCTAAACATTAGGTGAAGACTTCAATTTTCTTGGAGTTTAAGGATGATAAAGTGGTACTTCCCATGACTGAATAGTATTCATATTTCTTTCATTACAAATGAAAAGCATTTATTGTAATTAGAACAAGCTGAGCTTGTACATGATCAAGTCTGGCACAGTGCACTAATTATAGGGTTACCAAAAAAACTTTGGTCATCAACAGTGCTGTCATATAAACACAATTACACAATAGAAGGGAAAAAGTGAAAGGAAAACAAGGAATTACTGAAGGCTTTACACTTGCCTATCCATTTTGAGAGTACTGAAGATAACCTGGTTCTGCTGGTCTTGCTGGAGAAGGAAGGAGTTTTCAGGAAATCACTGATGTCACTCAGCTGATGAAATTTCCTTAAAAAGGTGGTGTTACATAAGACTCACGTAGGATGTAATCCAGTGGAGTGTTTCAAGACTTCCAGGTTCCCTAATCTACCTCCAAACCCTGGTTCTCTCAGGGTCTTAAAATTCCTGAAATTTGATGCATCCATTTCTGCCTCAAATGGAAGGAGCATTTTCCCTAGGTAAACAGACTTGGATAGATTGTGGGGAGCTGCTAAATATTGATCCTGCTAAGGCTTCGAATTAAAGTTAATTTAAATAATACATGTAAAGAGTTTTATGCATTGATTTCAAATAACAAAGATGTATCGAAAAGCATTAAACCTAACTACTGCTTTAAGCAGTAAAATTGAACTCGTGATAATTGAATTACATGTTTGAGAGTGATTGAAATGTGTGCTTGGGGGAGGGGGAATCCATGGAGTGCTACAGCGTTTCCTGGAAAGGGTCCTTAAAGTAAAATATTGGCCTACTCATGTAGGGGCTGCCCTAGCTCCTCATGGCGCCTCAGCACTCCTGCCTCATGAGTGGGTGGGAATGTTCTGGAAGGCACCATGGAGCGGCGGGAGGAGGGGAGAGGCAGCTGCCCTGGTGGGCATGGGCGGAGCGAGGAGGGTGGAAGCTGCTCCATGGGGCAGGCTGGTATGGGGAAGAAGGCTCCTCTCTGAGGGCTGGGGGTCGTTTAGGGTGCTGTGTCCTCACTGCCCCCAGGCCCCATGTCTGGAGAAGGGAAAAAAAAAGTCTCAACTTGGGAGCAATCTTCCCCCCAACTTGGTTTTCCTTGGGGCTAAAAGAAGTGGTGCTGAAGGAGAGGAAATGCTAAGTGTTTACAGATCCAGGCATTGTCAGCTTCTTTCCTTGCCTGCTCAGGGGCACCCCTGTCCAAGCCCACGTATGCAGCCTTCCAGATCTTCAAATACCTCCTCTGTGCTGGAGCCTCCGGCATGGCCTGCCCAGGTGAGAGGAGAAGCCTTCCTCTCATTCCTGCAATGTACGCAGTGTCGTTTCACACACGGCAGGTCCCGACATGAATGTCATGTGAGCAGAGCCCTGGCCAGACTGCCTCCATTGGGAGGATGTAGCAGGAATGGTGCCATTTCTTTATATAAGGATTTATCAGTATGTTTCACAGTGCCATTTTGGCTTGAGTCTGCTGCTCTGGGACCTTGTCCTCTGCCCCTTGTCCTCAGGGGCAAGTAGCTGTGCAGCCCTTGTGCTGTCAGACTGAAGCTCCAGTGCATGCCAGCTATCTCTTACGCTGGGTATTGGGGTATTTTGGGAGGTAAATCGAGTCAGCCAGCTTGTGGATGGGATGCAGCTAGCAACAAATCCTTGCTCCAAGGGTAATGGGTGAATGGCTCTCTGAGATGTGTTTCCGTTGTACAGTCATGGTAGCTGTCAAAATGTCATGGATGAAGAAAACTAAAGAAAACCATGACTGTGTTATTAAGTGCTTAACCCACCTTGCCTGCATTAGGTTAGAAAATACACCACTAGCAGTAGTGCTGTCAGATTGGCAGAGCTTGGGAGAGGAACGGGCTGGGAAGGATAACCTGCTCACCTGATGAGACCGCAGCCAGCAAAACATCTTATTGTAGCTAAATAAGCTAAGAAAAGAAATTTGCTATTTCCCAGCTCTTGTGAATAAATGCTAAAATTGAGTTCCATCATGCTATCTTAACTTCTGGCCTGTATAGAGGAGAAACTGGTATGATAGGGATTTACATTGAGATTAATGCCAAAATGTATCACTATATATATATTTTTTTTCTCTCAAAAAGACAAGTTCAAAGTTCACCACGTCAAAGGCAGTGCATTTTTGATGAGAGTACTCACCAGTGCTCTGATACACTCTGCCAAAAGATGTATCATGAGCCACTCTAGTGGAGTCTAGCAAATTGCTGGGATGAACTTCCAGTGGAAGGGCACAGATGAGCTCTCTCCGATGCATAATGCAAGTGCTGCTGGTGGTGCAAAGCAGTGTCGCTCCACTGGTTTCACTAAGAGAGCAGTGACTCACCCTAGCTGAAGATTCTGGCCCCTGCAGCTAGGAAAGTAGGTCGGACATGAGCCTTTCGGGTGAGGTATTTAGGTGCAGCTTCCTTGAAAACAAAATAATGGCACCAGCTGCAGTTGTCTGTTGTTAAACATAGTTCTCTGTTGTCAGGAGTGGGTCTGCAAGTCATGTGTCTGCATTAAAGCTATGCAGGTATATGTATTTTTTATAAAAAGGATTCACATTAAAAATGCCTGCCACATACTTCAGATCAGGTGACTTAAAACCTTTCTGAAATTAGGCTTTTCATTTGCACAATTTCATTTATGTTATAAATATATGCTATAATGTTATAAATATATGTTATAAAGTTATCTGATATGATGCCTTCAATCTGAAGTTGCCAAAGCACTACAGCTATTAATCAAAGCCCCAGCTGTATGTGGGGGATGGCGTTACTGTCATCATGCCTGCTTGGCACATGAAGACACTGAGGCAGAGAGAGGCAAAGCAACTTCCCACAGTGACACAGGCGGCAGGATCATGAGCCCTGACTCGTCAGTCCTCCATGTGTGACTTTTATTTTGTTTTGTTTTATTTTATTTTGTTTTGTTTTGTTTTGTTTTTAACATGATGGTGCTTCCTACTTACAGAATTCAAAGACCTCCTAAAGGGACAAACTGTTCAGAAGTAATAATATTGAGGCACATGCTGCAAACACATCACAATATATTTAACTGTGCAACCTTTCCTTATGTTAAAGCAGAGGAAATGCACTTTAATAGATGGCTACAGGATATTGGCAACCAGGAACTTGTTGATGCATGTCTATTTTCTGTAACAGCATATGAAATTCACAGGGGTAGTTTGCTATTGAGGCTTATTGTACCTGAATCTTGATATTTTTCAATTGCTTTGTTCCATTCTGTACAGGGTACTTTTTCATATCAAAAACCAAAAAGAATCTTTTATAAGGAGTCCACCGGAACCAACAGAATAGTGTTTCTTTACTAATTCTCTTAGACAAATGCAGATTTAATAGTTGTTTTTGCAATTTTCTGTAACAATTTGACATGTTCTAGGTGTATTTTTTCTTTGATTTTCTTGGTTGCAGATGTATGTGTAGAATTGATTAGCAAATTGTTGAATGAGAACTAAAAATTCGTCATGGAATATTGTAAGCTTTTCTCTATCTTGTCTAGCAGTGTTTCAGGCATCTTCCTCCTGGCATGACTCTATGTCAACTTGCTTTAGGAGTACTCTGCAGTGGAATGAAAGTCAGAACGATCGTCCTTCAGGAGTCTCTTTGCAGACCTGGATAAACATTACAGAGATGCCTGAGCCGTTAGGGATTTGCCCTGCTAACTAGGCAATTCCACCCCATCATCCTTTCGATGTAAATAACTATCCTTAATTAATGGAAATGCAATATATATTAAGAAGAGAGAGAGTAAATTAACAAATGCAGGGCAAGTTGGGGTAGTGGTATTGAAGCATCAGATGAAGATCTGGCCCTTTCATCTCATTAACTCAGGCCAGTTAGTTAAGGAGCAATGTGAAATAAAACCTGCAGGTTTGTACATAGAACAACCCTGAAATGAAATACAATTTAGGCTTTTGTTAGAATAAATAATTGCTGGCAGAAATCAAGTCAGATCGGCATGTAAATAGCTGGATCTGGTATGCAGTCCAAAACAGATGTTTCCTGTTCTCAGAGTCACTGACAGCAGCAGAATCAGCAGCCAGACGTGGAGAACCCTTTCCTGGTTGTGCCATGCAAATAAACAAGCGTGGATGAATTTAACAATCAAGTCAATATTAATCCTTCCTCATTCATGCTTTTCTAGGGGGGATTTGAAAAGTCAAGGCCAATAGATAAAAATTAGATTTACTAATCTGCATGAGGACCCTCATTTTCCCCTTCCTTTCCCCAGCACCTTCCCCTTTAAAAAACCCCTTTTTTTCTTCGCTTTATCCCAGCTACCAGCAAAGTGCCAAATTCCCTGAGCTTGCTTTAATTATTAATTTCTTTGGAATGACCCAAATGCAAAACTAGAGCAACGCAGCAGGGACACAGAATGCTTTTTCCTGTGCTCTGTCTTCCTGCTCAGCCTCCCTGTCTACAAGAACCTCCTTCCCTTTCCTCCCGCTCGCAGCTCTCCTCTCTTCAGACTGGAGCACCCTTCACAAGGAGCCTCCTTGGGGACGTGAGGGATGGAGGGTGGGCAGGAAGGCTCCATGCGCAGCCACGGAGGGCACTGCAGGTCTGTCTGGAATATGTTTGGTGAGGTAATGAAGCCTCATCCTGTGCCATGACTTTGTGTTGAAGGTGACAGGACTGTGGAAGGGGGAAGGAAAAACCCTCGGCTCAATTGAATGCCAGTTTGTAAAATATCATTAAACTTTTTTGCTTCCTAATGATTCAGCCAGAATACAACCAGCCCAGGGATTCACTATTTTTCCCCCCTCCTAATAGTAGTAAAAAGTTTCTGGGATGTCCATGTCCCACATGTTGCACTGCAATGAATGGCTCTCAGACTAAGAAGGAACTGTCCTGATAGCGGAAAGTGGGACAAGATTGAAGTGGGCATTGCCTTGCTGCCGGTGGAGACGTGGATGGAATAAAATCTTGAGCTGCTTGGGAGGGAAGCCGGGCGAGGAAACCTGCGTTGAGGGCTGAGGGCTGTGCTGAGGGCTGTACTGAGAGGCTGCGTTGAGGGGCTGCGCTGAGGGCTGGGCTGAGGGGCTGCGCTGAGGGCTGGGCTGAGGGGCTGCGCTGAGGGCTGCGCTGAGGGGCTGCGTTGAGGGCTGTGCTGAGGGGCTGGGCTGAGGGGCTGCGCTGAGGGCTGCGCTGAGGGCTGCGCTGAGCAATTGTGCTGAGCACTGTGCTGAGGGCTGCGCTGAGGGCTGCGCTGA